>VYXF01003965.1:323464-363970 GCA_013397295.1 Polioptila caerulea | reverse complement strand
CGGGGCTGGCCCGCAGCGGCCTGTGCTCCCGGCGGGCCTGGGACAATGGGACACCTGCGGGGACGGGGGCGTGCGGTCGCTTTTTGCTGTTTGGAAGTAGTGTTGCACTCGTGTTTTAAATTCGCTTTCCGTGCTGTATCATAGAATGATACAGTGGGTCAGGCTGGAAGGGGCCACAGTGGGGCCCAACCTCCCTGCTCGAGCAGGGTCACGCCAGAGCACATGGCACAGCATTGTATTCAGTTTTGAGTATCTCCAGTGAGGGAGACTCCGCCTCTCTGGACAATCAGTTCCAGTGCGCAGGCATACACACAGTCGAGAAGTTCATCCTTGGGGTCTGGGGGAACTTTCTGCCCTTTGTCCTTTGTCGTAATGCTTGGTATCACCAAGGAAAGCCTGGCTCCATCTTCTTGGTAACCCTTCATTTAGATATTTATACATTTTGATGAAGTTCCCTCTCAGTCTTCTCGGAGCTGAGCAGGCCCAGGTCCCTCAGCCTTTCCTCGTAGGAGAGATGCTCTATTCCCATAATCATCTTTGTAGCCCTCTGCTGGACTCGCTCCAGGAGCTCTGTGTCTCTCTTGTGGACACATGATGGCAAGCCTCAGCAAACTGAGTGTCACTGGTTGTTGGGCCACAGCCTGCAGGAGTGTCCCATCTTTGGGAGGGAGGCAGTGGCTGGGGAGAAATCTGTGGGAAGGAGGAGAGAGCAAATAAAAGCTGCATCAGGTGCTTTGCAGTGCAGGCAGAGTTTTTTATTTATTCATTTTTTGTAGCCTGAGGGTTTTTTAAGTCTTACTCTTAAGTGCCTGGTTGAAAATTAGTTTCTACAGGAAAAAGGGCATGTAGTGACAGGATGAGGGGGAATGACTTCAAACTGAAAGAGAGTAGGTCTAATTAGATGTTAGGAAGAAATTCTTTACTGTGAGGGTGGTGAGCACTGGCACAGGTTGCCCAGAGAAGCTGTGGATGCCCCATCCCTGGAAGTGTTCAAGGCCAGGCTGGATGGGGCTTTGAGCGACCTGGTCTAGTGTGAGGTGTCCTACCCTGCCCATGGCAGGGGATTGGAACTAGGTGATCTTTAGGGTCCCTTTGAACCCAAACCATTCTGTGATAAAGCTCTATCTCTGTGGGGATCCAGCAGAACCTGGGGAAGCAAATCAAAGAAGTTTAAGAGAAGTGTTGGTATGGAAGAACTGTGTAATCCAGGTTGCACCCCCAGGAGGCTTCCAAAGACCATAAGAGGGTCAGCAGCAGCAGGCAGTAACATTTATGAAGAGAGCTGTTCCAAACGTTTGTGTTCCTTAAATGACACATTTCTTGTCCTTGCAGTGTCTCCTGTGAGTATTCTCCTGGGGACTTAGTGTGGGCCAAGATGGAAGGTTATCCCTGGTGGCCGTGTCTCATATACAACCACCCCACTGAAAGGACAATAATCAGAGGAAAAGGAAAATCCACTCGTGTCCATGTGCAGTTCTTTGATGACAGCCCTACTAGGGGTTGGATCAGTGTTAAATACCTGAAGCCATATAAAGGTAAGAGAGAGAAACAAAACTGTTTGAAATGGAAATGTGCTGCTTGTTTTGGAATTATAGGCTTGGAATATCGGATATATTATTTGCCATAGAGAAAGAGCAACAAAACCAAGAGCAGAACTGAGCATGTTTTGTGCTTTCTAAGTGACAAGTTTTTGAGGGTTACAGGTGCATTTGTGTTTATACAGTTCTTGAAACATAAAATGCTAAGCCCTTTCGTTTATTAGATTGGAACAACTAATTAAGCAAACATAAATCTTGCTTATGTTTTAGAGATATTTCCTTTATTTCTCCCATCAGTATAAAAATCATGTAAAAGACAAATTGCAGTATTTCTACTTTTACCCCTGAAATCCTTAAAATATTAGGAGCATCAAACTCAGTTTTTAAGCAGCTATTTAGGAACTGCAGTATGTCCAGAATTAAAAGGCTAGGCCTAGGATATTGGGTAAATAAAATTAATTCTGCTGTAGTGTTTCTTCTCAGCAGTGCAGCAGTTTTGTAAATAAAATACATAACTTGAGAATTGAATGTTGGTGAGGGCAGTGTTTGTAGTTACAGATCAGAGTTGGTGTTTCTGATACTGAAGAAATGGCATGGCTATCTGGTGAAAATCAAATGTAATCAAGAGTTAACAGTTTGCATAATAAATCTCACCTTTTTAATAATCATAATCCATTTTCCCCTTTTTCTCATAATTTTACTGTTGCTGAAAACAAAATAATTGGCTGTAAACTGTCTTGTTAGTCAAATGCTTCATATGTAATAGAGTATTTCTGATGCCCCATAGGATTTGCTTGTGTCACTGAAAAAAACTGAATTTAAAGTTTCTCCTTTTTTACGAGTCAGAGTTCCACCTCATGTGATCGTGTAGCCACATTTTTGTCTCCTCTGTACTTCAGTGTACTGCACTTCAGCCATAGTTTTAAATTAAAAAGGTAATGTTACTGCCATGAGTGTTAGCATAATTTATTGCCAGTAAATTGGTCCATGGTTTATATGTGCCTTTCCCGAAAGTATTTGAAAATAATCAAAGTATTGTAAGAGCTTGCAGTTGCACTTAGAAGCACATACAGCTAAGGGTAATTAATCTGCTTACTAAAAGAAAATCTCCAAAAAGTTTAGGCACAGATACACATCTATCACAGAAAAAGTGTCGAATGCAGAACGGAGTAAAAATATTTAAAAGATCTGGTTTGCTTTAAATTCAAACAAAAACCATCTTTGGGTTCAAAGGAAGGGTGTTAGAGCCTTTGGGTAAGAAAATGGAGTTGTTTCTTGAGTTGTGTTATTTTTTGTACCTGAGTAAATGCAGACAGCACAGGGCAGACCTGTGGGCATGGAGAACTGGAGGTGCACAGCAGTTGGTTAAGTGAATATGCAGGTTGCACACTTGCTTGTGCAGCTCAATTATGTGAGAAGATTTTTCTTCTGACGTCGTTCAGTCACATTTAATATTAATGCAAAATATTTTTAGACTGCCTCATTGCATTTGGAAAACTAAAAGGGCGATCTGTGTTGTTACTGTGTTGCCTTTGTAACAGCTACTTATAACTCCCTGCTTTGCTACTGCAAACTCGGAGTTGATTGTGAGTTTTGTTTGAGTTGTCTCTGGGGTGTTTGCCCTCCTCCAAGTCCGCTGTCTTTGTCTGCCACTGGTTTAGAGCTGAAGCTTCAGTCAGTAGTGGTGAATGATGGGATTCACAAGAGTGGGAAAAAGGACCTGAAATGAGCCTGTAGATTGGTTGGCTCTGGGTTTGTGTTGTGTGCAGGTGGTGGCAGGAGGAGCTGTGGTGCTGGGGGCTGTGCAGAGGGTGAGGGAATGGAGGAGTTATTAATAGCAGGCTTTGTTCACTGCCCTGGAGTGTCAGGCTGAGTGGCCAGAGTGATTAGCCATCAGCTAATCTGGCTAATGGGCTGGGGCTGAGTGCCTGGCTGCACTTGGAGCAGCAGTTTGGAGGCCAGCAGAGCACTGAGGTCTGTGCCATAGGTGGCTCCTGCCTAGAAAGTGAAGATAACTCTGGCTGAGCCTACCTGTCATTGCTGAAACAGCCTTGTTTCAGGGTTGACAGTCAGTGTGAGGGCGTTCAGAACTCAGCTTAGGAGTGCTCACGTGTGCTAATGAGTGGCGGAAATAGGAGCAATTCTTCAAGTGTTCATGAGGGTGGGCATTTCGTCTATGAGTGTGTGTACTTCCCCCAGGAGCAGTTTATCAGGCTGCAGGAGTGATAGGTTACTGTAGCACAGAAGTTTAGTTATCTGAATGTGAATGTTAGTTGCCTGAATACATTTAAAAGTAAACTATGAACTCTGGCTAAATGCTAGTCTGGCATCAGTTCCTAACAAATCTGTGATTTTTACAGGTTCATCAGATGGGGAGACGATGAAGGGAGGTATGTTTTACAGCACAAAGCCTGAAATTAGAAGAGCCATGATTCTGGCAGACGATGCCATGGGCAAAGATAAAACCAAGAGGCTTGAACTGGCAGTATGCAATGAACCTTCAGACACAGAGGATGAAGAGGAAGAAATGGAGGTAAAATGTTTCTTAATTGCTGCCATTTGCAGAAATATTGCTAGAACTTAAAAGCTGTGACTTGGAACTAAGCATGGAATGTCCTACAATTCTCTGGTACAGTAATCACAGCTTATGTCCTCGTTAATCTTGCACACATATGTATCCATGTCTTTTTTGTACTGCTTCTGTGTTGTCAGGTCATATGCTGGTCTCTCATCTTTTCTAGTTGGAAAGACAAGTCTGTTTGGTGTTCTGTATGGTAAGGACTGACCTTAGAATCTACTTAACTTCTCTGACTCTCTTCACTCATCACTCCCTGGTGACCTACTTTTTCAGTCAGAAATGCATTTTTCTGGTGCATCATTTTATCTTCTCTATCTGCTATTCACAGTCCAAGTTGTCCTAAGATGCATCTGAAGTTTTAGTGTGTCGTAATGTATAAATTTCTAGCTTTTTGACTGTTTATCTGAGGCATTAATTTGAATTTTTGGAGCCCACCCTCATCCTGTGGAGTAGCACTAAAATACCAGTTCTTGCATTGTTAACACCAGTCTTGGTGGAGTAACTAAAAAGTGATGTTTTATTGTATTGTATTCGTGTTGTGTTGATTCAGCCATTATTTCAGTAGCACCAAATGCCTTGGAATAGATTTCTTTGGAGAGGAATGGTATGAGGAAACTGTCAGTGGGATGGGGGTTTCCCTCAGCTCCTCATCTACTCAGTCTCCAGTGTGACAGTGCCCTGAAGAACAGGTGCCACTCCAGGCATTGTGTTATGTGCAGTGGCACTTTGTACTCACTACAGGCCCTCCACTGCTGGTTTTCCATTAAAGTTTGAGGCTGAAAAGGCAAATAATGGAGTTGCTTTTCTTTCTCCTACACTTGCCCTATTATTTTTTGTGTAGTTTAAATGCTTTGTTCATCACATCACGTATGTACAATAATGAATGAGTCTCTAAAGGACACAAATAAGAGTAATTATGCCACTGGCCAGTAGCAGTTAGTTATCCAGAAAAAAACCTGAGTTCTGTTAAGGAAGATGGAATTGGTTGTGGCTCTGCTGTCTCTTGCTTGAAGCATCGTAGGTACTGTGTTACTGCACATTTTTGCACTTCTTTATGCAGCAGTGTCTTTGTAGCCAGAATTATCTACAGAAAAAATATTTATTTTTTCCAGGAGATGAGTGAAAATGCATCAGGCAACAGTGAAGACTGCAATAGTGAGGAGGATATGAAAAGCAATAAGCGAGTGATGAGCAAGGAAAGAGCTGTAAAAGCCAAGAGGAGGAGAGTGTTGGATTCTGATAGTGACCACGATGGCTCTGATGTGGAGTTCAAGCCTGATGGGAAAGAAGCAGCAAGCAGTGAGGAAGCCAGCAGTGGGGTGGATGAAAATGAGTCTTCTGACACAGAGACAGAGAGTGTTGCAGAGAGCCCCGTAAAAGTCCCTTCTAAACGAAAGAGAAGAGAGGTGAAAAAGCCTGCTAAAAGGAGTAGCTTGGGAAATGAATGTTCTGAAACACCCAAAAGAGCAGCAACAGTCTCTTCAGAAGCCAAGTCTAAGCTGACATCGTTTGCAGCACCTGAAAGTTTTGAATCTCAAGCAAATGCTTGCAGTGGAGGCACTGGTGGCTTCTCAGTGTGGGAACACGAAAAGCTTGACTGGCTGCAAGAAGGGAAGAGGAAAGATGCGCACAGGAGGCGTCAGGGTGACCCTGATTACGACCCCTGTACTCTGTATGTGCCTGAGGATTACCTCAACAAGTGCACGCCGGGCATGCGGAGGTGGTGGCAGCTCAAAAGCCAAAACTTTGACGCTGTGATTTGTTACAAGGTTGGAAAGTTCTATGAGCTGTATCACATGGATGCAGTCACTGGCGTGAATAATTTGGGTCTGATCTTTATGAAGGGCACCTGGGCCCACTCGGGTTTTCCAGAAACCGCGTTCGGCCGATTCTCCGATGTCCTGGTGCAGAAGGGCTACAAGGTGGCGCGCGTGGAGCAGACGGAGACGCCCGAAATGATGGAAGCGCGCTGCAAGTCAACGGGCCACTCCACCAGGTTTGACAAGGTGGTGCGCCGGGAGCTCTGCAGGATCATCACCAAGGGAACCCAAACCTACAGCGTCATGGACTGCGACCCCTCTGAGAACCACAGCAAGTTCCTGCTGTGCGTCAAGGAGAAGGACGACTCGGCTGGGACGCGCGTGTACGGGGTCTGCTTTGTCGACACCTCTGTGGGGAAGTTCCACGTTGGCCAGTTCCCAGACGATCGCCACTGCTCCAGGTTTAGGACTTTGGTAGCCCATTACACCCCCGTGCAGGTGCTGTTTGAGAAGGGGAACCTGTCTGCAGACACACAGAAGATCCTGAAGGGCTCGCTTGTTTCTTGCATTCAGGAAGGGCTGACCTCGGGTTCCCAGTTTTGGAATGCATCTAAAACACTAAAAGTCCTTCTTGAGGAAGGATATTTCAAGGAGAAGCAGAATTCTGAAAATGGATGTTCTCTGCCCTCTGTAATCAAATCTCTGACTTCAGAGAGTGACTCCCTGGGGTTAACTCCTGGTGAAAATAGTGAATTAGCTTTGTCAGCTCTTGGGGGATGTGTCTTCTATCTCAAAAAATGTCTGATTGATCAGGAGCTGTTATCACAGGCCAACTTCGAGGAATATGTCCCTGTGGATATTGCTACTGCAAAAACGATGAGTTCAAGTAGCCTGTTTGCCAGAACTGGCCAGCGGATGGTGCTGGATGGAGTCACCCTGATGAACTTGGAAGTCCTGCAGAATGGAACCAATGGAACAACAGTAGGTACTTTGTTGGAAAGGATTGATTCCTGTTACACACCATTCGGGAAGCGACTCCTGAAACAGTGGCTCTGCGCTCCACTTTGTAATCCTAAATCCATCAATGATCGTTTGGATGCTGTCGAGGACCTCCTGGAAGTGCCAGATAAAATGTCTGAAGTCAGTGAGCACCTCAAGAAACTGCCTGACCTTGAAAGACTGCTCAGCAAAATTCACAGCATTGGGTCACCACTCAAAAGTCAAAACCATCCTGACAGCAGGGCCATCTTCTATGAAGAACTCAAATACAGCAAGAAAAAAATTGCTGATTTTCTGTCTGCCCTGGAGGGGTTCAAAGTAATGAATGAAATTGTTGATGTCATGGAGGAGGTTGCCAGTGACTTCAAATCCAGAGTCCTGAAGCAGCTGGTCACCCGCAAAGCCAAAAATCCCGACGGCCGCTTCCCTGACCTGAGTGCAGAGCTCACAAGGTGGGACACTGCCTTTGATCACAACCAGGCTCGGAAGACAGGAGTGATTACCCCAAAGGCAGGTTTTGACCCTGATTATGACGGAGCACTACAGGATATCAAGGCTATCGAGGAGGATCTTCGGAAGTACCTGGACAAGCAACGCAAACTGCTTGGGTCCAAATCCGTGCAGTACTGGGGGACAGGCAAGAACCGGTACCAGATGGAAATCCCCGAGAGTGCCGTGTCTCGGAACCTGCCCGAGGAATACGAGCTGAGGTCGAGCAGGAAGGGCTACAAGCGCTACTGGACCAAGGAGATCGAGAAGATGCTGGCTGCCATGGTGAGCGCCGAGGAGCGCCGCGACGCCGCCCTCAAGGACTGCATGAGGCGCCTCTTCTACAACTTCGACAAGAACAGCAAGGACTGGCAGACAGCTGTGGAGTGCATTGCTGTGCTGGGTAAGAGCTCTGCTCCTTCGACACGCAGTGAAACTGCCCCTGTAGTGATGAAATCTGATCTGGGGAGCTTGCTGCCAGCTCCTAACTTGAAAGCTCTCTATTGTGGTAATGGCCTTGATAATTAACAGTGATTCCCTGTTTTCCTTCTGTGATGTTTGCAAGCTCTTTCTTCATTCCTGTTGTGTGCTTGTAGATGTGCAGCGAAGTGTTTCTCCCACTTCAGTGTAGCCTGGTGGGCCTTACTGCTTCCAGAGCCTTGTGTGTGGATTAGTAGCTTCTTATTAAATGGAAGTATAAAAATCTAACCTGCTGGTAAGCTCCTTTCCGTCTGAGCAGGATGCTTTCTGGGCATCCTTTAAAAATAAAAGTGCTCCGTGTCAAGCCTTGAAGAAGGTGGTCTACTAAGAAGGGTTCCCCAAACCTTCCTTAAATTTCTGGGATAGAACAATCTCCTGTATTCCCTTCTAAGGACTGGCATACTTCTGTCGCGTGGATTTTCTGCTCAGATGAGGCCCTCTGGGATGTCTTTGTTCCAGGGAAAAATGAAAGCACTCTCTGAATGCCACTAGAGCAGAAGAGGGAGGGCAGGCAGGCAGGCAGGGAGTGTTGGCTGGGAATGGGTTTGCTGGGAGAGCTGGGAAGCAGGCACATCAGCTACACCACGGCCCAGGGCAAGTGCTGAATTGGTTCCCGGCAGAGAGGAATTCAGTGTCCAGGCTCAGCTGTAATGTGTGTACATAAAGCCTCTAAAATCATAAAACAGTCTCATTGTGTAGGTGATAAGCTTTTAGAACCTCAGGGCTCAGCTAACTGAGGGGTCTTGTGCTGCTGTTTTCTGCTGGACCAACAGAGATTGAATATTTCCACAGTTTCACTCGGGCAACTTTCAAGCACAATTAGGATTCTTCACAAAGTAATTCACTGTCACAGAAGCTGATTTCCTCCTACTTGTTCTAAATGATAAAAACAGTGCAAGAAAATAGTGTTTTATACATGTACTTTTGAAATGAAATTAATGTGGATTTTAAAGACTTTTAAACTAAAAAAACTATAGGGGAGCGTTTTTATCATGACATCTGTAGAAATCTGGAAGGAATGAGGAAAGACACTGTAAATATTCCCACCTTTTATTTGTCCTGGAGTCCTTCTTTCCCTTACAAAGAAAATGGAATAAAATGAAAAATTTTTTCTACAAAATTGCTGTTCAATGAGTAAATGAATTCCAGTGTATGAAGAAACTTGAAAGTGTGACTGACTGGAATTTCTCTTCATTTTCTAGATGTCTTGATGTCCCTTGCTCACTACAGTCAAGGTGGTGATGGACCCCTGTGCCGACCTGTAATCCTGCTGCCTATGGACAATACTCCTCCCTTCCTGGAACTTAGAAATTCCCGCCATCCGTGCATCACAAAAACTTTCTTTGGGGATGATTTTATTCCCAACGACATCGTAATTGGCAGCAAGGATGAGGGCAGCAGCAGTGAGGCCTCCTGTGTGTTGGTGACTGGCCCGAACATGGGTGGCAAATCTACGCTCATGAGACAGGTCAGTTACTCGTTCCAGGGTAAGGCAATTACAGGGCCTGGGTGTCACAGGAGGTCCCAGAAGTGGCTTTCAGGGTGTGCAGCAATTGCACAGGCTGGTAGAAAATACCCATGTTCAGACAGATTTTCTGCTTTAGGGAGGGATAAGTTTTATTTGTCCTAGGAGAGTTGGTTGGGCAAAAGTGATATAGGGTACTGTTTATCTTTTTTCAAGTGACTTACTCAGGACTTGGCATCAGCTGGCAGTAGATGCTTCTGCAGGTTGAACAAGATGGAACTAGAGATCAGCAGGGAGGTTTCTCTATAAACACTACTTGCTGTGATAATTTGTGTTTTGAAGGCTTTCAGAGTAGTTCAGTCCTGCCAGAGATGATGCTGCTGCAGCCTGGAGCTGTTAAAGCAGTGGGAAGCTTTATTTTATTTAAGTCCTTGTTTTAGGGGAAACAGCTTTGTGCCCTCATTGTGTGTGTGTAGCTGAAGCTGCAAGCCCCAGTGCAGGTGTGACTGTCCCTGTTTGCCTGCCCTGTTTGCAGGCTGGTCTGCTGGTGATCATGGCCCAGCTGGGGTGCTACGTGCCCGCGGAAGCCTGCAGGCTCACGCCCATCGACCGCGTGTTCACGCGGCTCGGCGCCTCTGACAGGATCATGGCCGGTGAGTGTCTGGCACACAGCTGCACAGAGGGCTGCTGCCAACAACTTCTGCTCCTGCTTCCAGGGACAAGTTGGAAAGGGGACAGTGTTTCGCAGGGAGAGCTGGGCACTCTGTTGTTCAGAATGGAGACAGGATTGTACTTAGGCTTTTTTTTTTTGTGTGTGTCCGTTCAATTTTTGACAGACTCATGGGATCAATTCCTTATGAATTTTACTATTAAAAGTTTAACTCCCAGCTGGATGCAAGTCTGAGGAATATATTTTTTGTAGAATTGATTATATTCTACTCTCATTGTTACCTTAGTTTCTAAGTGTTCGGAAATAGGACAGTGATGTTGGGGCAGCTGTTGCACAGTTGTTGTTTTTGTACCTTCTTGCAAGGACTGTAGGAGTCCTCTGTTTCAATCAGAATGCCTTATGCTTGAAATCTGGTTTCTTCTGATGAGGAAGAGAGGCAGATGTCCTCCTTGGAAGCAGTAGTTGACAATCCTTGAAGTATTTTGTTCCTTTAATGGAGAGGAAGACACAAGTGGAGAATGACATGACAAGTGGAATGGTAAATTCTGCCAGTGGTGATGGGCAAAGTGCCACTGGGCTAGAAAAATAAAATGATTGCTATGCTAAGAGTAGTATCACTGCTCATTTAAGGAGGGCACAGATTTTCTGTGATCTCTCTGCTGAAAAATGTGGGTCAGTGAATATGAAAGGAGTTAAGCCCACTGAACTTGTTGCACAGAAGGAATTTGGAAATGAATCATTCTGAGTTCTTAATTAAAAAAAATATTTACACTTCTCCAAATCAAGGCTTTTCTTTGCAGCCAGAGAATGTTATTAAGGCTTTCTTTGCCTAGCTTGTCTCCATTTTGTTAAATTTTGGTACAAGAAGGAATCAAAAGCATGGAAGAATACTTGAATGCTTATGGTAGAGAAGGGCCTTTCCTTCATGAGAGATGGTCTAGCAAAAAGTAGCATTTTCAATTAACTGAGAACTATACTTCTGACATTTCACATTGTGCGGGTGAAGACTGCACAGAACGAGCTTTGAAATTCTGATGCATTTTTTTGCACACTGTGTAGATGGGAAAGCACAGCAAAAGTTGTTCGTGTGATGGCAGTCACTTTGTAATGGATGTCAGCAGGATTTTTATGAAGTTAATTTTTTCAGTAATACAATTTTAGGGCTTTATTTTCTGAAAAGAAAAATGGTTATTCTTAGATATTGTTAAAAACATTAAATCCTGGTAATTTCTTTAAATAAATGCAGAAAATCAGGATTGGTGGACACTGCTTAATAATTCATGTTGGAAAACTTTATGTTAGCGCAAAGCTGTGCTCATGAGCATGAGTACAGAAAATAAATGCTTGCCTTTAATGGAATAAATTGCATTAATTGCTGCTACTTGTGATTATTTGTAATGATCCCCACAAAGAACAAGTAAATCCCGACGTTGTAAGTGTGGCTTTATCATGTGGAAGAGTGTGAATAATTGTGTACTTCTGCTCGTAATCTGCTAAAATCGATTTCAGGTGTAAATTTCAGGCCTGGTATTATCTGGATTGCTGAAACTCCCATGAGATGCTTTAGCAACAGAATATTGCTCTTGTCATACTTCATTCAAGGACAGCACATACAAATAAAGCCTTTATTATCCAAATAGTTCCCTCGTGACATCATAACCAAACCAGTAATTCCAGTCTCTCAGTCTTTGATTTTCTGCTTGTTTTTTTTACTTGTTTTTTTTATGTGTTCCTAGGGCCTGTCTTTGTGCATTTAGAGCAAGAAAGGGACAAAAATTCTCCCCATCTTGTAGCCTTTGTGCCCCTTCTTTTTGTCCAGCTGTTACTTTTGACTGGTGCTAGTAAGAGTAAGCTGGTATGTTGGCCTGAAAACTTAACTAATTGTGCTTGTACCACCTGTACTTTAAGGAACCAAAGCTTGTTTTTTCTGGTGAATGGGAAAAAAAGTGCTGTTTTCATACTTGAAAAAGTGTCATGTTTTTGTTCATCTTCAGTTTGCTGTTGAGAGTTTCACTTTAGCCTAGCCAAGATTCTAGTGCAGATTAAATGAGGTTTTAGTTGTGTTTCTCAGATCTTTGACTACTTCGTGGCTTTTTTTTTTTTGTCATTTCCTTTAAAGGTGAAAGTACCTTCTTTGTTGAATTGAGCGAGACTTCCAGCATTCTGCAGCATGCAACAGAGCATTCTCTTGTTCTCATGGATGAACTGGGTAATCAGACTATTTTGTAATAGATGGAAGCTAAATCTGAAGGATGAAAGACTGGCTGCGAGGTTTTTGGGCTGTCTGAATGGCAACCAAGTACCCAGGGCCAGTTTCATCATAATGCTGCTGGTGTTTAACAGTTGTCTCAGTCTCTCTAACATGAACACATCTTGGGTGCCCTGGGAACTCATCACCACCTCCCACCCCCAGTCATTTTCCTATTGCCAGCTGTGGTTTCCTGCTTTCCCTTTGCATTCCTTTGCACTTGCAGCAAACCTCAGGAGAGCAGAAACGGGTGACTGTTATGGGGCCAATACTCAGGTCACCTTCCCCTGACGCTCTCGCCCCTCACTGCTGTTTGTCTGTCTTGCACCCAGCAGGGAGGGGAGAAGACGAACGCTATGAATGCGTTGCTGCATTTGTCTGTAGGGTGTCTGTCTCTGCAGCAGCATGTGACCTGCAGATTGGCTTGGCTGTGCCCCTGAGTGTGCCCAAGCTGTCCCATTGTGTCCCCAGGCAGAGGCACGGCCACGTTTGACGGCACAGCCATAGCGAGCGCGGTGGTGAAGGAGCTGGCGGAGAGGATCCGCTGCCGGACGCTCTTCTCCACTCACTACCACTCCCTGGTGGAGGACTGCTCCCACAGCGGGGCCGTGCGCCTGGGCCATATGGTATGTGTGTGTCAGGGCAGGGGTTTTCCTGCCGGGATTTTCCTGCCGGGATTCCTCCTGCTTTCCTGTGCTCTTCTGCCCCGAGAAACAGGGGTTTTGAGAACAGGACATGATGTCCCATGCATTTCTTAGGCTGCAGATCAATATTGCAAACCCTGACTTGTCACTTGCTCTTCCCAGGCATGCATGGTTGAAAATGAGAGTGAAGATCCAAGTCAGGAAACGATTACATTCCTGTACAAGTTCATTGAAGGAGCCTGCCCAAAGAGCTATGGCTTCAATGCAGCAAGACTTGCAGATATTCCAGAGGAAGTCATTCAGCAGGGGCACAGAAAAGCCAAAGAGTTTGAAAAAACAACCATCTCACTGAGAGTATTTAGGTAAGGCCCTGGGTTTCTGTATCTAAGTTGCAAATTTGCCTTTGCAAGTTGCAAAGGAAGCCATTTTAATATCTGGGCAGTGGTTTTTGCTCAGTCACAGCACGAGGGGCAATTACAACTACTTTTGTGAACGGCAGATGTTCACAGGGAGGTGCTGTGGGAGGGCAGATGTGATAAGTGGTATTTTAAGCCTTGAGTCACTGCCAGTCTGAATTTGCACACAGTGGTGCTGGGGGGTGCCGCTGGCAGCCTTTACACCAGGCCCAGCATCCATATCTCCTAAAGCTGTTGCAGGAAAGGGAATTTTAAGCTCTGCCCCTCAGTGTCTGTGTCAGTAAAGGTGGTTATTTCCCTCAGGTACCTGTGCCAGGTGGTGGATGGAGCAACGAGTGATGCAAACGCAGTTCGGAAACTCACGGCAATGATCGACCGCCTTTAGGAAATTGCACAGGTGTCTCAAGAAGGTGGGAGCAGACAACGTTATGATCTAATAAACTTTATTTTTTAAAAATGACCATTTTTCCATTGTCTTTCCTAGGAAATTAAACCCTTTAATTCTTACCTACCCTCTACATAATGGTTATTGAGTACTCCACAATATATTAAGTCTAGATGTTATGGTACATGCATACACTTTCAGGCTGTTGATTACCCACTGTCACCAATACACATAAATGGAAAAAAGCTATGAAACTGTATAGGGCTGTATATATACTTGTCTCAGCTTCATTAGAGCAGGAAATTGCTGCGATTTCCAGCAGGTTATGTAAGTAATGTCCAGACTGTTCAAAAAAAACTATGAACAGAGTAAAGTACAAGACTGTTTTGAGGAGACTTTCTACTGTGTACTTTAAAACATAGTAAAATTTCTTTCACAAAACTTAGTTACATGGGTACTTTGTTTTATAGTGCATTATAGTCTAGGAAGTCTCATTAAAACACTCACTTTTCCTTTCTTTTGTTAGGGTGGCTTGAGTACAGACTATTGCTGGGGCAGGGGAGGAGATTATTCTAACTTCAGAGGACACCAGAAAAATTGCTGGATATAATTTAAGATTAGTGTTTTCTCTTTCATAGAAAGAACGTACATACTGGGACATGAGTACAGTTACAGCAAGTCTAGGTGTGCTAACAAAACAGGACACATTCAAGTACAATAAGATTTTTTGCTTGAAATTAGAAACAAACTACATGAGATTAAAGCATTAAAATCATATTTCTCAATCTGAATAAATGTTAAAAAATCAAAAGAAATGCAGAAGTGCTAGCTCACATTTTTACCATGTTACAAAAGCAATTGGTACCCATGTCCATAAAGGCAGCAACAAAGAATGCTGCTTGTCTACAGAATAGTACTACTGCAAATTGGACTGCGTTTCAATGCTACTTGTAAAAACACCAGCTCTCAGAAGTTGGTATCTGTACAAAATTGCAGCTTATTTTTCTTCACTTCTGTCCCTTCAAAGTCTTTGTTTACACAGTAATGCTAAAACGCCCAGTTCTGTTATCCTGAGTCAACATATTGCCACTTTCTTTTTTGGTAGGTTGAGCTCCATAGTGTCATCACCTCACACATCCGCTTTAATACAGTCTCTTTCTGCAGAAATGGGCAAGTGTAACTTCCTCCAAAAAAAAAGTTTTAATAGTTATGATATTAGAATGGCAGGACTTTCTTTCTGAAAAGGAATTCAGTTGTGCTGCAATGTATTAGATTCTATAGGTGGAGCAGAGTCATATAGTGTATCTGTATCGTGTGTAGGCTCTCCGGCGAGCGTACAGGGATTGGACAGTGTTCCAGCACCACAGTCACAGAAAAACCTACAACACAGAGAGAGAGCTCTTAGTGGCCATTCCCTCCTGCTCTGGGAGCAGCCCCGTGCCCTGGCTGGAAACATACCTATCATGTCTAATGAATTCTACGTCGTGTCCTTGATGGCACTTCTTGATGCAGTTCACACAGATGGCGTTACGGTCTGTGGTGTTGCAGGTGTGACATCTGGAGGGAAAAGCAGCACGTTAGGCAGGAACCAAAACCTGACCAGCTCTCAAGGGAAGTGCTCCAAGAGGCTGGAGGGCCAGAAATGCACTGAAGGAAGAGGGTGCGCAGGACTGTGAAGTTTGAGAATTTTACACAAACTTGGATTTCACAGCACACTTTTTGTTAACTTGTGCAACCCCTTGTGCTCATGTTCACAGAAACAATCTGTTTTCCTCAAGCCCAAAGTCAATTCCAGAAAATGGGAATTTGTTAAATCCTCTTCTGTTGCAGCTGAGGAAAAGCACACGTTTGTGTGTTTAGTGACACCCAGCAACTGTTCTGAGGCCTTGCTGGAAGAGAAAGGGGGTTTATTGGAAAGCCTTACTGCGGGTGATGGGAAAGAACCTGTTACCTGTAGAAGTCATGCATCGGGTAGCTGGTGTAGCTCGAGATCTTATATAAACACTGGCCTCTACTGACAGCTTTCTCTATGGCATCTTGATTGTTCATTATTTTGTTATCTGTTGGGGGGGAAAAAAAATCCAGGAGTAATCACATCTGGATCAATGACATTTCTTTTTTTTCCTTGAGGCATTGAAGCAAAGGGTCCATTAGGAACAGTTAGTTCTATACCTGCACTTCAGTTCTGGCATTTAAGAATATAAAATCCTCAATGCCCAGAGTACTGTGCACTCCTGAAGCAAGTAACACAGTTCATCTGCACATGTGTCATGAAGTACCTGAAAGCCTCCATTTAAACACTCTTTTCAAACTTGGCTGCTTAAAGACACACTGGCCTTTCTAGCAGGTCTAAGTTTTCTGCTGAGGACCCTGAAACCCAATGTTTGAAAGCCTCTCATTTACCATAAGGCCTTTTACACATCCCTTAGAAAGAGGAAAAGGATGGCTCTTTCCCCAGGAAAATTTAGGAATAAGGTACATTTCAACACAATGAAAGTGGAAATTAGGTCTGACCAGCTCCAGTACTTCAAAGATGTGTCCAAGGCACAGCAAATTTGATAACCCCCTCTGTTATTCAACTTCCTGATCTCCTGTCTAGTCCCAAAGTGCACCTCAGAAAGTGTTGCCCACACCCAGCAGCATCAGAGCACTGAGTGATGCCATCAGGAAACCCAGGTCCTGGGAAGCAGGGAGCCAGAGCTTGTGTTTTAAGAGATACAAATTACCTACAGGAAAGGGTTTAACAGCTACAGGCAGGTATCCTGCAAACGGAATAACCTCCTGGATCTGTCTGGCATTCGAACCATCATTCCCATCTCATCCAAGAGGATCCGGACTCATGCACACTTCCCCACTACACAAGGGAATTTTATGTATGTGACCTGTTCATATTTTTTTGAAAAGAAGTGTTTGGGATTGTGACTGCTCATCCTTTTAGATCCTAAAAGCCAAGTGAGGCATGTTTCTCTACTGGACACTTGTTTTTTGATATCTGAAAAAAAAAGACTTTCCGTTGTGCTAACTCAGAATTGGCGTGTGAGATGGGCCAAAGATCAGGAACCAGTTCAGAAGTGATTTTGAGACAAAAGAGCTGATCACAGAGTTTTAATATGATAGCAAAACCTTAAGTTACCTTTGAATGCATCTCTTTGTCTAAAAATCCTAACACATCTTAATGTGGCTTATTACCTTCAGCTGAAACTGAGCCACAACTCTGCTTAAGGTGGTACCACCAGCTGTGAGCCACAAAGGGTACGATAAACCCAGGACCCAGCCCCAAACAAGTGACCAAACACAAGCCAGGAGGACTTGGGCTCACCTTTCATCGTGACATTGACACCAGATGCTAGAAATAAACCTCCAAAGCGGTTGTTGAAAATCTGATTGCCTTCTAATGTTGCAGTCGCATGATTTGTTATTTCAATACCTTTAGTGGGTCAGGGGAACAAAGGAGAGAAAAGAGAGTGGCAAAGTTAAATCCCTGGTGGTTGTGCATTTGTACCTCTCTCGTAATCTACAGCTGGGTTGAATGGGTTTTTTTTTAAGCCATCATAAACTCAAGGGGACAAAATGAAAATGGCATAGCTACAAAACTGCACTGTAATTTGTTATGAAACCGAGGTTCAAATGCTGCTGTTGAATCCTTTCAAAGAGCTACAGCTGGCATGCATGGTTTCTGGGAGGAATAGTCAGTTTATCTGATAATAAAATGGTACTATGATCATATTTATTTTCAAAGGGGATATGATTTTTGGGTGCTTAGAGCTGTCATCTTCATGTACATTTGAAAGTTCTTGTGCACATACCTTACCCTTTTAAATATATCTTTTTTAAAAAGTTCTCAAGATGGGCACCTAAAATTCATTTCTTTAACTCTTAGCTTTTATCAGTAACCCATGTCTTCCAAGTCATTTGTCCGGGACTGCTCTTGACAGCAACCTATCCTTCCCACCCACCACTCTGAAACAACACCTTTAGAGGCTCTTCTCAGAAAACTTGCTTCTTCTGAAAGAAAGATGGGAGAAAACTCAAGAACGCAATTTTAGTTGAAATGGAATGGAATGCAAGACATATGAAACTGCGATGATTAAACAGTTAAATTGCAAAAGATCACTGTTAAACATTCTTCATCTCTTTTGGAGTAAAAAATGCTCATTTTTGTAATTTTTCAACTTTGTGGAGTGAGAAAGTTGAACTTGAGATGCAATTCAAATATCTTTAAAATGTATATTTGCTCCATTTCCTAGGTTTTAAAGCAGTGAAAAGATATTCATACCAGCATCCACCACATCAACTATGAATATATCCTAGACAACTTTACCAATTGCTTCTAAAATAAAATAATGGAAAGTACTACACAAAAAAAAAAATGGGAAGACAGAATATGTGTCATTTCCCAACATGCTGTAAGTTCAAGACTGCTGTAAACACACCCTGACTACAATTCTGAATTCTCAAATTACTTTCAGAATACACTGAAGGATATCCCAGTCTCTTTTAAAAAACATCTAAATACCATGGGCTAAAGAAACTCAGAGTAAGCTTTGAGAATAGCTCACTCCAAGCTTCCAAATTTGATTTAAATAGCACAAACCTGCAGCAAACCCATCAAATATTCGGTTTTTCCTTAGCACAGGGTGGCTATTGGTGCTGATAAGAACACCAGCTTGAGCATTCCTGAAGATATCATTCTCTTCCAGAAGACCTATGACAGACCGACAAATGGTACATTTGAGCTTGCGAGCATTTCCTGACCTGTAACCTTTCTGTAAGACCTTTTCAAAGGATCTTATGTGTCACAATCCTGCTAATAACTCCTTTCATTTGGAGAATATGCACCAGTAGCACTGACATCATTGATACCAGTTTAAAGTAGTTCTCAGGGTATAATTCTGGAAGTGTATTTTTTCAGTAAACAGCATCAAATCTGCGATCATAGGCACCACTGCAGAAAACCAAGTTTTTCTGCTTTCCAAATTTTTCCTTAATTTTTTTAACACCTCTCTCTTCTTGTCTTCTAAAATGAGCAGACTGCCAAAGCCAAGCATTTTTTTGTTATAGGACAGGATTACTTTAAAAGGCTGAACTAAAATTAAAGCTCACTTAGAGCAAGTGATTATCTAGAGAATACCAGAACATATCAGGACACCCAACAGTCAAGGGATTTCAGACAGGGACTGCTTCTTAATTTACAAGTATACAAAAGGTTCCTTAAAGATCTGTAGGGGTTTTTTCCCCTGAATCTTGGACACTCTGGCAGTACCTAAACTGCTCAGGTGCATGATTTTGACTACATGATTTGAATCCACCACTGTGTTTCAGTCAAATGGCAAAGCTTACAAAAGCAAATGGGATAAAAGGACTGTCCTAAGCAGCAATCTAACAGTTATCTTGGATGAGATTAATTACCTCTCTGCCTCCCACAGATTTCAGTATTACTAATATAATTAAGGCTGAAAAGCATTAGGGTATGTTCGCTATAACTATTTTATCACTTCAGAAGACAAGAGCTGTGTTTCTAAAGAGCACTTTAAAAAGAACACTGCTTAAACTGAAATGTAACTCTTATCCAGAACATTCAGTGAAAAACAGTAAAGGAAGAAGTTACCTCTTCCCCCATTAAATATACAGATGCCTCCATCTCTTCCATCATGGATTTTATTTCTTCTTAGTGTAGGATTACTGTCTGTTTTAATCCATACACCAGCCATTGCATTATCAAAGATTTCATTATCTTCTATAAATCCAAGCCCTAAAATTGAAGGAAGAGTGAAAAAAAAAATGAAAAGTATAATAAATTAGAAGATAACATAACACCACAGAACACAAACAATTCTGGATAAACATAAAAAACAAACCTACCAGAATTATAGACAAGAATACCACCATTCTGACCACCCCAGATCTTGTTGCGTCGGATTTTGGGGTTGCTTCCAGTTCTAGAGTGAAATGTAAGGAAAGAAGTCATTCAAAAGTCATTAAAACATGTCATTTATAGTCATTTACTGTATCCCAAGGCCAAACATCTCAAACACCTCTAAAAAAGTGCCCCATGGATCTCACTGCTTAAAAATCTTAACAAAATATAGTTCCTTCCAAAGAAGCAAACATAATTTAGCTTTACAGACTTCAAGGGCCACACATTCCAGTCAATACCCATGCTGTATTTTTGGTAACTTACTTGTAGGTTAAAGCAGAGGGTATTCAGACATATTGGATTTCAAAAAAAGTTATTTTTACAAACAAAATGACAAGAACAGCTAAAAAAGACACAATAGAGCACATAACAAGCTACGTCTGTTTTGGCATGAAATCAGAATAAATGTTACCTTATCTGAACCCCTGAGTACATGTGATTATAGATGTCATTGTCTTCTAACACGCCATGTCCATTGTCATAAAAATAAACTCCAACCTAACACATCAAGAATTACATTATTAGTTCCAAAGTAATGAGGCATAAAACCACAGGACTTTCTTTTCTGTGGCCCCCTTGTAACCACAGAGCAAAACTCACTTGTTTCCCACTGTGTATTCTGTTTCTCCTCAAGACTGGAGTGCTCCCTGTTGTCACCCAGACTCCAGCCAAGGTATTGCTGTAAACTTCATTTTCCTCAATCACACCTTGTCCTTTTTCATGCTAAATACAAGATGGTTTAAGAGTTAAGAAAACCTGCTAATCACCAATACTCTTTTCCTGCTGTATCCATCATCCCTCCCACCCCTGACTTCTTTTGCTGTAACAAAGTAATTCCCTTCCATTTGAGTAAGCTTTTTAACTTTTTTTTTCTTTTTAAATAACAGCATATCATGATTTTGAATATTTGCCATGAAACAAAGAACACCCTGCAAGTAAATAATTTTGTTTCAAGGCTCTGCAATGGTAGTTATAAACGTCTGCTGGCTGCTAGTAGGAGAGGCACTTCCCCAGTGCTGTGCACTCACATGAAAGCCCTGGCTTGTGGTTCTTAAACCTACAGCTCTGTCCCCCAGATGGACAAAAAGCTGGCATGGCTCTGAAGGTCACCATCCCCACCACATGTCTGGGCTCAGAGGTCAAACAACAGTTTTCTTAGTCAGGGGAAGAAGCTGTTCTGGTTAAATTTACTCAATAAAGAGATGAAGCTGCACACTTGCAGCGTTAGCTGGACCTTAGGTAACCTTTGGCAGAAAGAGACACACATTTCTGAAAATCTGGTATTGCTTAAGGGAACCTGACAGCTCTTTCAGTTCAGTTAGCAGAGCCCTTGCACACCTTGGGAATTTTGCTTTATTTCACACTTTTTCAACACGACAATTGCAATTTCTATCATCTCAAAGGCAGTTAAAAAAAAACTTCTCTGAGGTTACTGGTAAACACATTACACTCCAAAAGAACTGAAAGGTTTTGGTTTTTTTTTTAAATGATGACATACTACTATAAAACTAAGCCTTTTCAAAAAGCTTTCAACCAAGCAACGATAAAATTCTGTAATCTATCCCATTTTAAATATTTTTCTCTGTAATAGGAATAATTTAGTGGCATTCATAAAAGCCTTCATCTTTTAAATAGTAGCACCAGCTTCAGCTGCTTACCATGAACTTGGTTTACAACCTAAGAAGCTCAAGCATTTTAAGCACAAACATTTCACATAGGGCACTTTTCCACAACTTTTCTAAAACAGAACACAGGTCTGTGCCTGTCCTAGGCTGCACTTACTACATAAATTCCTCCATGTTGACCATCATGAATCTTGTTGTGTCGAACGATGGGACAGCTGTTTGTTCGAATCTGTATTCCTGCTAATGCATTACCTGTCAACAAAAGGGTCATTTAATACAACTTACGCATTCATTTTTCTCAGAAATCAATATGCAGCAAGCAAATCAGCTTACCATAAATGTCATTTCCTTCAATAAGGCCTCTTCCATCACCAAAGATATAAACACCACCTTGATTCCCATTAAAAATTGCATTACCCCTAAGAAAAAAAAAAATCAACATTTTGAAGTTATTCTAATACACTGTACAACACACGTATGTACAATATGTATGTAGTGGCCAGGACTGCACCCCATTCAGATTTAAAATAAAGAACTTATGTTCTGTTGCTTTGAGAAAGACCTACCCCTAAGTGCACACACAAATTAAAAATGCAGTCCAACTGAACACAGACAGAAATTTCATTTCTACATATACAGAAGTATTTACAGCTCCTCATAATTAAATTAAAGTACACCTATCCCATCCCCATCAAATTTCTTCTACATAGTAAAATAAAGAGGAAAACAATACCTTATTGTTGGGTCACTGTTTGAGGTAATCCAAACACCTGCAAAATTGTTTGCATAGATTTTGTTCTCTATGAATTGTCCTCTTCCTTTTTCATGCACATAGATTCCTCCGGTCTGGCCGTGATGGATTTCACACCGCACCACTGTTGGGTTGGCATATGCTTTCACTTCAAAGCCTGCTATCCTGTTTCTATGGATGTTGCAGCTTTCAAAATAACCCTTAAGACATAAAACATGCATTTTCCTGTAAAAGTCCTTTTTTAAATGAAGGTTATTCCCTCCCCTTTAAATTCAAGCCTCATTTAAAAGGAAACAGTACCAAAATTGACAACATGTAAGTACTTACATAGCTAATTAAAACAACTACTGACACTATATAATTTCATTTTTCCAAAAATAAAATACTGTTTCAAAGACACTGTGTTTGCATTGCTATTTATGACTACTCATGGAATACCAAGAAAAAATGGCAACTCTAGATATAGCACATTGAATAGGACTCAGTATCAGGTTTCTCCCTCAGCAGCTCCTAAGGATCAGACTCCTTTTTAAAGGCTGTAAAGCCCACAGGCCCAGCACAGAAAGGACAGTACTATGGAGAAGATTACCTACTTGTTTTCAGAGCAGGAACTATACACACTTGGCAAAAATATTATTTCTTTAAGAAGAAGTATGCTAAATTTCTTTGAAACAACTGATCAAAATAAATAATATGAACGTGGGAGTTTAGTAATTTTTCCAGGGTTGGATTGTTCTGAGTGGCCAAATGGTACAATTTTTTCCTTTTTCCCTTTTTTAAAATGGTGCACACTGAGACACTGTTAACAGCAGCAGTAGACCTACAACACAACTGTATTTAAACAAGAGCATTATAAACAGTATTGCTGTGGGAAGGGGAAAAAAAGGCAATTGCACAAAGCCATCCCAGGCACGCTCCTTCCATGCCAACCATGGAGCAGCACCATGAACTGGCCCACCTGAAATTCATTTGGCAAAATAATTGTTTCCTGCCTGATGATTTCTCTGATTCTACTTCATTCCAGAGCCTTGCTAAGTAACTATGTCAGCTCTTTCACAGCATTTTCCTGACATGGCCCTAGAACATTTTAATGTTCAAATTCAACCTATCCTTAAGGTGAACTTTAATGGTATTATATGCCCATTTTGCCCAGCCGGAAGTATAGAAACTAAACTGAAAGACAGGAAGCATTTCTTATTGGAGATAGAGAATAGACAACCACCAAGTGATGTTCTATAATTTGTGGATGGCTTAGATGCAAGCTCCTGAAAGCTCTAACCCAAGTTTGTCTCCAGCAGGCCCCATTTTTCCTGTAGCCACCTAAGTTAGTTATTTAGAGCCACTCATCATGAGACTTGTTATACTTGTGAACTAAAAAAAGCCCTAAAAATCAAAACAGAAAAAAAACCCCAAAACAAAACAAAATACTGCTCACAGTAGCTGGATTCCACACTCACATTATCTACTACCAGGAATACCTCGGGTCTGGAATTTCTACTACCTATAATGTGGACATTACTCAATTTACTGCCAATCTAGGCAGTCAGCACCTGTTTCACTGTGCTCTGAATTGCTATGGGACTCCATCAAACATTGACTACAAAAAATCAGAAATCCATCCACTTTAACGAGGAAATCAAGGCAGCATGCTGTTCTCCCTACTCTGAGGATTGCAGTCAGGACAGGCAGTGCATGGATTCAAGATTCTCCAAAAAAGTACTATCCATGTGCACAGCTTGGCTCCTCAGACTCCTCTGGGTAACAAATAAATTCAAATGGAAGACGCCTACTTTCTGTAGATATTCAGAGTACATTTTTTTCAAGAACTTTGAAGAAATCCAATCCTAAGCGAGTCAAGATGGTTTCAGAGTTCTCAAAGAAAGGTGCACACTAATAGATAGGGGAATGCAAAGATCTCCTCAGAAATATGCCTTCATGCCAACAGGCAGTCTTTTGACTTCTTGTCCTGAAAAGACTCACTTTTTTCCCCAAATTTTCACTTAAAATGAAGCCCTCAGAGAAACTTACACACCAGGACAATTTGGTATATAAAGGCAAGCCTGATTCTCCTGATGGAATACACAATTTCAATTAAAATATTACTAAACATGGTCTGACATATTTTTAATTACTTCACACATTATTCTCCCTCTGAGTGCCAAAAATGTTTTTGACGGTAGCACCATGATGAAAGAAAAGGGGTATTTCAGGTGTGCTTCATCACAGCCATTTTGGATTCCAGGTAGAAGTTGCAAACAGAGCCTTTCTCATGTGGCCTGGCAGGACCTCCACAAGCTTCAGCAAGCACCAGTATTTAACTTGAAAAATTGGACTACTGATTCAGAAGAAAGTGGGAATTTGCTGTAAGCCTCTGTGAAGGAAGTGCTCCTCCAATGGGGGAGAATAAAACAAAATAAATCTGCATCTCAGATTCCTCTATAAGCCTGACTAGAGGGTTGGAAAGTCAAGGCTTTCTGCTGAGTAAGATCGTCTAACAGTCAATATCCATGAAGAGAAACTGCATTAAAGAGCCCAGTCCACCCTAATCAGAGTCAGCTTAAGCTGAAGGGCTGGCTTTGAGTTGATCCAGTTAAACCCAGTGGATTTCTGCATCGTTGAGACCAAGTCTGACCATCACCTGTGTGCATCACTGTTAAACTCGAGTAAGCTAGACCAACAGAGCTGCTGTTGGTCAGAAACACACGCTCTTCCACCATTCTGAGCAACCACCTCATCCCAGACTTCCTCTTTCCTATGCCTTGGTTTCCTATGATGTTGTCTCAATATCAACAACTTTTTTGGCCCAAATTCACCCTCTAGAAAGGGCAAATACTGACTTCAGTCTTTAAGATGCCCTCAGGCAATCCCTGGTATCTTTCCAGCCACCAGAGCTACACCCCTTCAAAAGGCATTACTGTGCCTTTGAACTACAGCCTCTCAAAAACGCCTGCCGATGAACTTGTGGATCCAAAAAAAATCACATATGGCTTCAGGCAATATTTTGTTTTTGGAAAGTTAGTGAGTATTTTCTTTAAAGCAGAAACTGTGTTTCCGAATTCCATGACCTATTTATTACCCTCAGGATCCACCAACACTTTAACACAAAGCTTACTGCCAGCTCCAGCTGTAAAGTTAGCACCAGCAGACACAGCTGCTCCTCTCAGCACACTCAAGCTGCACAACCCTTGCACTCTGTCCAGCTGTTGGGCAGCTCAAGCCCAGATCCTTTAGGGAGACTCTGCCAGGCAGCTATTGAGGTCAGGAAGGCCAATATCCCTCCTCTGTACAGAGTGACTGCAAGCCTTACGTTGCCTACACCTTCTTCTAAGAATGGTTTGCAAGTGTGCTGGGTGTTTGACTTGGGCTTTTTGGGGGTTTCTGTCAGAATTCAACAGCAAACACAAAAGACAGTGCCAGGATTGTTAAGGAAAAAGAGGCCCCTATGATTAATAAGAAGGAATAAAGGACGCATGTGGAAAAGGTATTACAGTCTTACACAAAACTACCAAGTAGCTTTCTGCTTGAAAACCCTAAATATTAAAAAGCAGCTCTTTACATCGAGTTTACTTACAATCCCAGGCAGAGCATTAGCTGTGGACACAAAATCACAGCTACACTGACAGCATATGTGGGCAAGAACACTGCTGCAGCCTGGTAAGATCTGAACAGGGAAAGGAGTGAGAAACAAACACCACAGCAACGATAATGCTGATGTTCCCACCTGGCACACACTGTACAGAAAAAGATGTGATCACAAAGATGGGATCCTGCACAGCTGGAAAAACTCAGAAGACTTTTTACATCATGACTAACTCAGTAATTGAACTTGGATGCTTTCTTCTTCCTGCATGTTTTCTAATCTAACAAACATGGCTTTGAAATGCTTTAGAGTTAAAACTTCTAACTGATGAGATTTTGTTGCTGCTTTTCTTCTCAGAGGATTTCTCCCCCCTTTATTTCTAAAAGGGTTCTTTTTCTTTCTCACTTTTGAAGATTACATTACAGAAACACAGGGGTATTTCATATTACTGTTTGAACAAGACATGTATTAAAAGAAAAAAGATATAATTGTGTAAAATTTAATATTTCCCAAATATTTATTGACTCTGGGCCAATAGGGTAGAAAAAAAAAATTAGAAAAACAAAATTTAAAAAAAGACAATAGAAAAGCAATATAGAGAAAGAATAACTGCCTATGCTTACAAAAATTTGCCTTCCAAACCCTGAAAGGGTCCTTATTTGAGAGTTAGTGCATTTTATGACAATTCAAATGCAACATAAAGAAAATCACATCTAAGATGCAAAAAATTCCCTTTATTTTTATGCACAGCAAAAGGCATATTGATTTTTTTAATGTAGTACGTATAGGATCTGGCATATGCCTAATTTATTTTTTACTTTATACACACATTTCTTTAAAATTATCTGATTTGTAGTATTTAGAAGACAGAGACGTAAACTAGCTATGATCACCCAACTTAGACACATGTTGCTACACTTCTATTCCATCAGAAAGAAACTCCCCCAAGCTTCTCATTTGGGAGCAATGAAAACGAAAACTGTTTTGCCTAGAGCTCAGCTTTAAACTGTAAAATTATGCTTATTCTCATATTAAATTGGAATGTCTCCATTGTTTGCATAAAACTACAAAATACAATTTATGACAGATGCCTGATAACTCATCTCAGGCACCTGAGAGGTCAGGGTAGGGCACCCAGGGCTGTCAATGCCACGCTGCCTTTTTAATGCCAGCTTGTTACATATTTGTCACAGCACTAAGGCCAATGTCAGTTTAGAAATAGGAGGTTACGTTTCTACAAGTATCAAAACACAAAGAACAGTCTGAGAACATGAAACTGAAAAACAAAGCACTCTTGAACCTTTTGGAGACAGCACTCCAGCACAGAAACCCACGGGAAAAGAACGTGTAGGGTAGGAATTCAGCACTGGAATGCACTTATCCCACTTCACAGCCACAAACAATATAAAAAAATCTTACAGAAAGTAACAGAAGTGAGAGAAGTAAACATAAGAAGTCCATTAATATAGGATTTGTATCTGAAGGATACCATGTCACTTTGTCACTTAACAAGCATATAAACATTGCCAATGATGTCATTTCATTGACTCCATCACTAGACACGATGCAAAAGTAGAAGATGCTGCCAAAGCAGACTTTGAGACACGGGAAGAATGATTCTTTCAAAGGAGTTTATGACTATAAAATATTTCAATAATATTTTCAGCAGAGATAAATATTATTCACACATTCTCTTTAATGTGCTACTGTTTCCACTAAACAAAAGAGAAACATTTATTTCTATTCTATTTTGCTTGTGATACCACACTGATCACAGCTCTGAAACAGGCATTTCATTGGTAAGAAAAAAGATCAAACACACTTTTATTTAAAATTAATCAATTCTGAATTCAGCCTGGCTTTTATTTTTTTTAATATTTCAATACTTATATATTTAATATTTATACTTCAGTACTTAAACAAGAAGCAGCTCCTACCCAGACTTTCCATTAAATCCTCAAGCCTACACACAGACACCTCCCCTGCAGGAGTTGCTGAAGTACTTTCCTTTACCAGTTTTTCTATAGCTGAAATCACTTCATTCCATGTTTCCAAGCCTGTTTAAGTCTTGAGGGGATGTATGGTTATATGTACCCACTGAAGTGCATTAGAAGTGCTTGTACAGTATGTTAACACAGCTTAATGCAGTCCAAACAATGAGATAATATAAACCTAAGACATCTGCCACCACTCTTTGCAAACCAGCCAAACAATATCTTCTCTAGAGAACAGAAAACTATGTAAAGACATCCATCAGAAAAGGGCTGCCAGCAGGGCATTCTCAGCTGGTGCAATCTTGCCCAACACAGAAAAAGCATGGTCCTTAGGATGGAAATATTAGAGTGGAGAAGAGGCACCTGCCAGCAGAATCCCACCATGTTTCACCTTCCACTGGCAAGATTTTATGCCAGCAGCAAAAATAGAAGCCCTGTGACCTGTTTGCCTTCTGTTGAAACCAGAAAACCACAAATCCAATAGCTACAACTAGCACTGCCTCAATCCTTTACCTCTGCCTCCCCAGCAAGCTGGCCAAAAAGGTAAAAGGCATCTCAAGATTCTATCCAGAGTGGATTTCCTGTTAATGCTATTTCCACTCTGCCAACTCTCATCAAAAACTTGACTAGGTCTGGGTTAGAACTTGCTGAGGGTGCACTTAATCCCACTGTCTATCACTGATGAATGGTACTGGTCCCAGTACAGACCACCAAGACATGATTTAGCAACTGGCATCTACCCTCTGGATGCAACTATCCAAACAATTCCTCATCCACTAAACAGTCTATCCATTGAATCCACACCTTTACCATTTAGGGAGAAGGATATTGTAGGGGAATGTGTCAAGGCCTTACAGGAGTCCACAGAAATGACATCCATAGCCCTTCCTTTCTCCACTGATGCAGTCACTCCATCACAGAAGGTCACTGGGTTGTCAGGCAGGACTTGTCTTTGGTGAAGCTGTGCTGGCTGTCCCCAGTCACCTCCCTGTCCTTTATGAGCCTTAGCACAGCTTCCAGGAGGAGCTGCTCCATGACCTTCCCAGGCACAGAAGTGAGGTTGCCAGGGTCCTCTTTTCTCCCCTTTTTNCTTGAGGTCCATCCAATAAAGGGGTGTGGGAAGACAGATTCACAGTAAAAACAGAGGCAAAATGTTGTTGAGTACACCTCAGCCGCCTTCTCATCTCTTGTCACTGCTGTTGCTCATGGGGAGAGGGTGGGGTGATGTGCTTTTTTTTTGCCATTCCTTTTCTGCAAGACATATCTNTCATGGAGAGTGGCTTGGACACTACATCAGCCAATTCCCTCAGGACTCTGGGATGCATCTCAATAGGTTCCATAGACTTTTATAAATTCAGATTCCTCAGGCAGTCACAAACATGACTTTCTCTTACAGTGGGAGTGACTTTGCTCCCACCGTCCCTGCCTTGAGGTCCATCCAATAAAGGGGTGTGGGAAGACAGATTCACAGTAAAAACAGAGGCAAAATTGAGTGAGTAAAATGTTGTTGAGTACACCTCAGCCGCCTTCTCATCTCTTGTCACTGCTGTTGCTCATGGGGGGAGGGTGGGGTGATGTGCTTTTTTTTTGCCATTCCTGTTCTGCAAGACATATCTGTAGAAACCTTCCCTGTCATTCCTTGCATGCCTTGCCAAGTTCAGCTCCATTCACACCCTGGCCTTCCTGACCCCACCCCTGGGGTCACAAAACTGGACTGTGTCTGGACTCTTCCCTGGTCACTTGTTCCTGCTTCCACTGCCTGTGCATTTCCTTCTTGCCCTTTAGTCTCAACCCAGCAGGTCTCTTGCCTTCCTTTCCTGATTCCTTACACCTGGGGATCAAGAGCTTATGTACCCTATGGAAAGCATCCTTAGAGATCTGCCATTTTAAGAGTGACTAAAAGAAAACTTCTTGTTTTGCCAGCTGGGCATGGAGAATTGAGACTTTCAAGCAGGAAAAACAATGATCTGGCACTCTTGGAAGACATGTAGAATATTTTCCTAAAACAAATCAACAAATCATCTTTTACTTAAGAAACAAAAATCTATTCTATTTCAAGGGCTACGAATGTCATTTCTCACTACTGAACACATACTTGGAAGTGATGAGCTTTATCTCACACAATAAACATATTTATGAAAGAAGGCCTGAGTTCTGATATGAAATTCTGTGTTAAAATTCCACAACTAGCTCCCTGAGAAAGTGTACATATCCTGTTTCAGAGTTTTAATATTAAAATAAGGCCAAGTGTCTTTGTTTCTTTGTGGAGACAAAGCATTTTTTTTTAAATTTCTAAATCATCCAGCACCTTATTTTTGTTCCATTTCAAAGAGAAAAGAATGAAGCTTAAATGTAAGCCCACCGTTTGCATCCTGTTTCAAGAGGTATTTTGTCACTGCAAAATAATACAATGTAACAGGCTGCCAATCAATTGCAGAAAGCTTTCTTGAACTTAATCTCTTTCAGCTAAAATTGTCTTTAAAGTGAAGTCTCCCACTTCAGGGCTAGAGAAGAACAGTAGGCATATTTTAAAGTATATATTCATGAGTAAATGCATGCTTTTCAAAACACGTTTCTCCAATGACAGGCAAAATGTGAAGACTTCAGTTCTATAACATCTGTATTTCTTTCCTCAAAAGAAAACATATAGGTTACCATTCCGTGGTCAAAAGTGAAAACGCCAACGTCACGTCCGTGGTGAATGTGATTCCGTCTGATAATGGGATTTCCGTGGTTTTTAACCCAAATCCCCGCTAACGCATTATTGGATATCTCATTGTCCTCATATATTCCCTGGGAAAGAAAAACGTAAATGAAGACAGGAATCAAGAACAGTAAACAACTTTAGCAAAATAAAGAAATTAATGTGGAAAATTACCTGTGCATGGTCTGTAATATAAAGTCCAACATTTTCACAGTCGCTGATGTTACAGTGTTTAATAGTAGGACAAGCTCCCTGGCCACTAACACATACTGCAGAGCCAACTGGAAGAAAACAGTACAGTTACCATAGCTTCAAAGCACAGTGTATTTATAAATAGTCTGGCAGTGCTTTCGCAAGAAAAGTTAGTGTGAACTGATATTTAAAAAAGATCTGGTGTGCACAGAAGCCAAAGCATTGCAAGCCATTGGCAGAAAAACACTAATGTCATTATTTTGCAGATGCAAAAACCATGGTAAGAGTTACTTTAAAATCACCCTGTCAAGGTTAAATAGCTGTCAGGACAATGGCTTATATAATGATTCAAGCTTATGAAAGTTCTCACTCATTTATTTCCCTGTGTTAGGCCCACTGTATACTGACTGTTCACAGCAGAAGACAACAGAAATCTAACAAAATTCTCTGCTAATTACTGCCTCATTTTGCTTCCCTTTTAATTTTCATAACTCAGTACTTCAAAGAGGCCAAACAATAACTTTGTAGCATACAAGGACACATTGTCTACCCAATATTTGGCAGGACACACGTGCACAATCTCAGTACAGAATAAACATCAGAAACCAACAGATCTCTTCCCAGCTGAATTACAAAACTCTTTGAATCCTTGAATGATTTCAGCTACCATACCATAACCCAGAAAATAAGTATCTTCCAGGAAACCAGGACTCAAATGATTCAGGACTTCAGCATATCAGCTCAATTCCCTGAACTCCATGAAGTGTGACAACACAACATTCTGCAGCCACTAAAATCAATAGTTATTTCTGAAAGGTAAGAGCTCATCTGAAGGAACCTGGCATATGTAACACACGTTCCCCACAACTGAACACCACTAAATAAACAAGCCAGTACCTGCTCTTTTAGTCAGTTTTTATATATCCTTCTAGCAAAGCACCACAAAGACTAGGCTTAAATAATACACAGACTCATTTACAGAGACCTTATTTTTTTTAATTCCCAAAGACATTATTTGGATTGTCTAGTCTGACCTTATGAATAATACAGGCTATACTAATTCCCTGAATTCAGTTCTGCTTCAATTCTAGTAACAGGAACTTCAGCCCATATCTTGTAGAAACATATTTAAATTTTGATAACTTTATGATTTCCAGCAACTGAGAAACCAGCATAAAGCTGGTTAGCCAGCTAGAGGGCTGTCCTTTTAATTTCCACTTTAACTACTCATCTGAATTCCTCCAGCTTCAGCACCCAGTTCTCTTTACTCTGGGTGTATGCCATACCCAATGCACACACATGATTATTGCAAGCAATTTGCTCCCTCAGCTTTCTCCTTGATAAAGTAACAAATTGCAGTCACTGTGTTTTTCACTACCTAAAGTCTTCTGCTTTACCTTATATGACTTTTCATTGAACAGTTTCTAAATTTTCCAACATGTTGCTATGGACACCAGAAAAGAGCACTTTATTCTGAAGCAGGGCTAAGCAGAGGCATTAACACAGTCTCTACAGTCCTACTTGGTATTCCCACAGGTGTAACTAAGGACCACATCAGTTCTTCTGGCTACTCGACTACATGAGAGCTCATATTTAACAGTTTAGCCACAGTGACTCTTGAAGCTTTCCTCAGCTTTCCAGGAGAGGGGTTTAGCACTTAGAAATAGGAACAAAAGCAAGTTGCAGGTGTAACTCTGCACTTTGTCCAACTAATGTGAGTGGTGTTTGACAGCCCACCTACCAGGAAGGTCACAGCAACCCATCCTCCTGGTTATTTTTAAAGACTGTAGTTATATTACCTCCATATTGTATCTATAACACTCTATAGTAAAGTCCTCATTGTCTACAGGTCTGATTAATATGGATCTAATTTCTTCTCTGCAAGACAAGAAGTCATCTTTGAAGTAACTACCAAAAAAAGCCATTACTATTACCCTGAAAGTTATTTTTCTTCTATTTGGTGTAGGCTCTGGGCATTCTGTAGAGCTCTAATATTTTAAGGCACTGTGTGTTGATGTCAAACATTTTTCAAGGATCTGTGTAACTATACTGGGACTGCTGCCTTCTGGTCAAAGAAAGTAATCAAAAATGCCAACAGCATAATGCAGCCATTATAACTTTCTGTAAATACACACTAATTCAATTCATCATAAATTTTAAGTCCTTGATTGACCAAACCCCTGCATTTATACCTCATCATTCTACCCAGGATCAACTCCTGCCATATTTCCTCCTGTGTAGTCTCTCCCCTGCCACCTCCCGAAGAGACAAAGACCATCTCATTGAGGTTTCAAGTTACCATTGATACACAATAGGAAGGCAGAGAATTTCTTGGCCAGTTCTTTCTAAACTCCTGCATGATTTTAGAAGGTCTATTTTTACAGCTGTTGAACCTCATCCACAGTTACTGTCAAGAGTGGAACATGCTTCATTATCCCTCTAGGGGATGAGGGCATTTATCACTCCTTTCTATTCTCAGTAAATATGGAACAAAAATTACACAACACTTTGCCATTCAAATTTTTCCATTCTGTGATGGATCAGCATCACTGCTAAAACTCCCTTTGTTCCTCAAATTAAGACACAAGTACTCTCTTCTAGACAAATGTTGCATCTTGTCTTGTTTATCAAGTTCTTTGTGGCAGTACAGCAGTGTGTTTTTATTTTGGAGGGAGGTCTCCAGAGTTTCCTTTAATTCCTAATTTCCTATTTATATTAACTGTTAATAACTTCTTTCTTGTATTTCATAATTGCTTTCACTCTCCTTCCTCTATCTCTTTCAGTGAGACTGAGGAGCTGTGGATTTTTGGATCCCAGAGTGATGTTCTAAAAGCATACCTCTATCACATTTTGCGTATTTAAATGAAAGCAATCTTTATTCTGACTCCCTTCACTGGACTTGAGTATTGATTGTGTGAAACTGGTCCTTCTGGAGTACAATGCAGATGTAGTACTAGTTTAAGCTTTATTTTGTTTACTCAGAACCTAATAATTGCACACGCTTTAGCAATATTAAAATTTAAATTTAAATTTAAAATTTAAAAAGGAACATTGCCATCCACCATTACTTTTATCCATCAAGGTGAGGACTAACATATTTCTTCCACAATGGATGCAACAGAACCTCTATACTCAGGATCTTGCCATTTAAACTTTATTTGAAAATATTTCAAAATATGCTTTGGACTGGCAGCAGGAACCTCCAGCTTAATTCACTTGCACTTACACAGCTCCCATCTTTACATATGACATACATTAAGAACTTCACATATGACATAATGTAGAAATATGCTTTAATGCAACTTGGAGATCTACAGAAAGGGTATCAAGCATGTGCTAGGAAAGAGGTTTTGAAGGCCTATGGATCAATACTTCAGAGGTATCAATTATCTGGAAACAGTAAATGCCTTTCCTGGCAGACTGCCATTCTTCATCCCTTTTCACACAAACTCAGTACTTCCTGAGTAGGTAACAGCAAGGCTTGGTAGGATTAAAAAGCCTGTAAAACTTGGTAATTGTTAAGTGATTATAGTACAGCCCACACACAGCCCCCAAAACTGACCAGAAATTTTAATTTTGGAGAATTTGACAATTCAACAATTCAATACAGTAAACATTCAGAAATCCAGAGTCTTGGAGAGAGCAAAACTTCAAAATTCTCAGAAATGGAAAGCGGTCATGAAAAAAATTATCAAAACTTAACTTTCATAAACAACTTTCACAAAAATACCAGGATCTAGTAGCTTATCTATAAGCATGTTTCAATATGAAGTCATGCAGCTCTTCAAACTACTTTAATAATCAAGCTGAATGTGGTCTTGTCTATTCCTCTCACTGGTTGTCAGGGTCCCCAGTATTGGTATATGGTAAGTTCCAGAACATCTTTTCTTCGTATACTTCAATTTCCCAGTATTAGCATTAACACTGGGATAGCTGGGATACTGGGAGCTGCTCACTGTCCTTTGCTCCTCTTTTGTCATTTTTAACACTTTCAAGTAATCACTGATGTGCCTCCAATAAAAGAGATGGTGATGCAAAGCACAGAGATGAAAAGCATAGAACTACCTTGACCAAGAGTAGGGGTTTAAAGCCCAAAACCTTCAAGAAAGCACATCTTCCCCTAGAAGGCACACACCACACAAGGAATCCTTCCACCATTCTCATCATGGTTTCCTCAGTATTCTTCACAGGCAGTACCAGAAAAATGTAGCTTTTATATCTAGTTGGAAGAACTATTTTCTTTTTCCTTGCCTTTATGTTGAGCTGAGCAACCTCCATGCACAGCCTGCACACATCCATTCCCTCTCTCTAGCTGACCTTGGGGAAGTTCATACGGCCATTTCCACACGAAGACTCACTATCTTAGTTCTCCTGAACCTCTTCTTTCTGATGCTCCAACTCCACTTCATCTGGCTGTGTTCACAGATGTTCAACTTGCCATGTCTTGTGTCTAGTGATTGCAAACTGTCATGTCTTCCTGCAGGTGACTAAACTGCCATCCAGCAACTCACTTCCAGACACTGAACCCTTCTTTCCTCAACCTACTGATTGTTCCCAAATCAGGTGGTATAAATTCTTCATTGTCTGTGATGGTGAAATGAGTCTTTCAGCACTTCTGCCTGTAGAGCTACTACTCACCCTCTGAATATGCCAAACTATTCCACTTGGAAGTCAGCTGAGCTTAGCAGTTACATGTTGTGACTGCTTAATGCCATTGATACCTATACTGAATATCACAACGAACCAAATGAACGAGTCCCACGTGTAACCCTTTCAAATGCCCCATCCTGCCAGCTACAACTATACACCAAACCAAGGTATCTTTATTTAAACTGTCACTTCTCAATTTCAAGCCAACGGCCCAAAGAGTCCAAACAGATTCAAACAGAAAACCAAACAGATTCAAACAGAAAACCAAATACACATTATCACAGAGGTTTTGGATACAAAGAAGTCACTCTAATAGTGATGCTCCAAGGCAATTAAGGCTTGCAGACCTGTATTGAATACCTGCATCAAAAAATAAAAATATGCCAATAGTAATCATACTCAATTTTTTGTGCTTCTTCAAACAATAAAAAGCCCACTAACCTGTACAAGTACTTCGAATAATACAGTGATCTATAATTGGACTGCAGTTCACAGTAATCTCTAAGCAGTGGTGTGCATTGTGGTGCTGAGCAGATTTGTCATCAGGGTTGAACTGAAAAGGAAGAAAACAGAAATGTTGTATTTAACTGCCCAGGCATTAAAATAAACTTTTTAAAAGATCTGCTTAAGGGTGAGAGTCTTACCCTGATTGTCATGTATCCAACATAGGCATCTTCAGAACCCTCCATAAAAACAAAGGTGGAATCTCTAGTGTTTTCTATGATAACTTTATCTGCTACTTTTCCGGGTGCTGCAAAGAAAACAATTAGTTAGTCTTAGTTAATGCTGCTGAAAAAAAATCCTCAAAATACAGAATTCTGTTCAAAGCAACAAAGGAAAATAAAACACTATTGCTGGAACATAAATAGTCTTCCTGTCAGAAGGATCTTAAAAAAGGAAGTTTCAAAGACAATGAAGAAACTAGTCTTTACCTAAGACAATCTGGCACCAATTTAGTAATAATATCTAGTACCATGAGAAAACCTCCTCTTCTACAGAGCTAGTTTTTGACTACTACTTACAATGAACTGAATGAGCAGCTCTAACATGGGCACCAGGTTAGAGGCGGTTTAACTCTGTTCCAAGTAAAATTTCTTCTGGTATTCCAAACCCTTTTATTAATGCTAGGAACATAGATTCCATCACTGACATGAAAAACTATTTATTAATCTGCTCATGACCTACAAGTAACCTCCACACACTTCTCAAATGTAGGATTCAGAGTTTTGAATTGATATCCTCATTATTCTTTATTTTAAAAAATCCAAATCTTATTGAATTAGATTGAACTATAATACTGGGAGTAGGTACAGAAGGTTACAAAGTGGTTCACTTGCTAAATGCCATAACGTGTCATTTGATTTCCTGTGTTACCAGCAAGGCTCTGCTTGATTCTTTACCCTTAATCCCGAAGCAGGTGATGTTTATGTTGGGATGGCACGAGCCAGCAGAGGGAGCACCAGTTAACCTCAGCCAACCACTGGAATAAATTCAATGACGCTCATTCACAAGCAAGATCGCTTGTCTGATTCAAACCTTTAAACATGCAAGCCAGAAGCAGCCTTCCCTCAATACACCAAATATAAAGGTGGAAGAGTCATGTACTGTAGCAGATAACTTATCTGATAGCATTTTACACCGTTCCCAATGTAACACAAATGTGAGCAGGTTCTCGTCCTAAATTCTGTATTTTATTGTAAAGCCTATGCACAAGATTCCTCATGAGCAGATCCTTTTCTGTTGTCTGTTGACATTAGTACAGACAAGCAGTACATCCTGTTCTTTTATCACTCTGGCAAAAAGATGTCAGTCAGAATGAAGCAACATTTACATTATTATCCAGCTTGTTAAAAGCCCAGTCTCCGCTTTCATTACTGCAGAGCTGCAAATATTTTAAGGTAGACTGGCTCTTCTCTACACCACTATTCACTTAGTACTAGATAACAAATAAAAGAGGCTTTGATGAGGAGTTGTGTCATCATACAAAACATATTTCTGTGGTTTGGTAACATTTCTATATATTCACCATGGTGCAAATGCAGTGGCATAAACAAATCCATGTGTTTCAGCACATGAAAAGGAGCAGCACCACAGTACTGCAGGTGAACCAAACCCAGGAAAAAAACAGAGCCCCTAGGAGGGTATGAGAGACATAAGTCAGTATCAGAACTTTCAGGGTGGCACAGAAAAACTGTGGATTCTCTAGAACACTATTAAACAGAGATTTGTGGAATTGTTTGCAAAGCACTTGGATCGTGTTCTCTACGGACACCTTCCTCCACAAGCAGTAACTTCTGACTTGGGAAGGTCCCAGAATGCCCATCATGGGACACGTCGGTTAGTAAGATCACTGCACTTAGATCCCCCTAGGAAAACAGCAAAGACTTCCTTAAGCATTAGTTTCATTCCAAATGCACCAATGAAATTCTCTGCAACATTCTGCTGAATCTTTGCAAAATCATCATTCAGAGAAATATCTCTACTTCAGCTTTTGGTCTAGATCACTTTAGAATAAAGCAACTAGTATAGGAATTGGAAACGGAAGAAAAGGGCCACTAATTTTGTCATCAAGCAAAACACAGCTCCTGAGAAGTCAGTTTGCTGGAACCTTAGGGAGCCATGTTCCCCAGGATCAGAATTCATGCTCAGCTTAAGGACCACGGATAGACCACTTAGAAATAATGGAATGGAAAGCCTACAGCAAGGGACTGTCTAAAGAAATATAAATTAACTGGATATTGCCTCCAAATTATTCAATTCCTCATAAGGAATAAAACAATTTCACTTCTCCCTGCATTAGAAGACAAAAAAAAAATCACTACATTCTACCAGAATTGTGACCATGTCCAATTGTACCAAGAAAAAAATCAGATATTCTTTTAGATGTTACAGTCTACAAAATGTAAATCACCAAGGCCTAAACCAGTCCAAAAAAAAGTTTTCAATTCAAAGATGCAGAATGAGTATTTGAAGAAGAACTCAGTGAAAGTACTCTTGCACTCTAAAGTAAAAAAAATCCAAATATAATAGTTTTCTTACCATTTTAATTTTTCCACCCTTAAAATGACAATAATCATTCTTATTGGTTTTACTAATTTTTTTTTTCTTGACTGAAAGAACTGTTGATAATTCATTTTCACTTACTTGCACATTATTTACGTCAAATGGAAAATAAAGGGAAAAATGAAAGCTGTAGCTCTGAAAATACACATTCAGTGAAGATTCTCAGATCAGGACACATCTGTACAACTGCTGAAAGTCAGCAATTGGGAGATTTGTGTCTTGAGTGAGATGAGCACTCCAAGGAAGGTTCCTATTCCTGCAGCAAGCACACCCCCCTCTCCAACCCTGGAGAATAGAATTCTTTTTTAAAATTCAAAGGTATTTCTGTCTGCTGAACCAAATGCAACAATTTCCTTAAAGAACCTCTCCTCTTGCTTCGTTCTTGGCAATTCAGACATGCCAGAGTACTAATAATACTTCCAAAGCCTTCCTTCTGACAACTCCTTCTCTCAGATTAAGGGGAAGGAATAACCACAAAATCAAACAGAACAAAAAACTCAGAACACCAGGCATTATTCAGTAAGCACATTTTGCTTACGTGACAAAGTAGAAGCTTCTTGCAAGCTCAGGATATGTTAAGCTGCCTTTCTAATAATGTGCTTCTTCTGAAGCCAGAAGAATAAACTATTAAAGAAATTTGAGTAGAAATGCAGAGAGATTTGGTGCTGCCTTAATCCTACCATTCTGAAAAGCATGCCAGACTGAACAGAGAAGAGGTAGTTCTCCAAGACTTAGCAGTTCACTTTAATTTGTTTTCTTTGCCAGTCAAATGAAAATTGACTCTCTCTACAATGTCACTCACCATTCAGTGGAGAAAGTCTGAGGAAGTGAAGTCAGCAGTGCCAAAAATTAAAATATAAATACATCTAGCATTGCTGGATTCCTCTTGGAGGTTTTGTTCCCCAAGACAGCTATTCTGTTACAAAAATACATAATAAAGATCCCTGGCTTTTAAAGGACTGTACTTAAGATAACTGTTTTTCTGAATAACTTGGGTTAATTCCAGAGGAAGGGAAAGCAGATGGCTTTTCAAAACTTAAAAGGAGACAGAGAACATGCAGAAGTTTACCCAGATGTCATTTCAAGTGTCATGAAGCGAGTGAGAAATTTTATCTCTTAGGACGGTGCTGATCTAGTTTCTCTGGATTTTAAACACTTCATGAATATGACTTGCCCTATTTGTACTGTCATCCTCTCTCCTGTGAAACAGAAGCCCGGGGTTATTTGTCTGTGGCCATGTCTCCATTAGCAAGCACTGCAGCCTAACACAGGAGTGGCACCACCGAGGGAACCAGTGCTGAGGGTCAGCCACTCCCAGCACACTGCAGGACAGGGAGGGGAGGAGACACTGACTTTGCACTAGTCCTCACCAGGTCCCTCTGACTAAACACACACTGGCTACTGAAGGGCAGTAAGAGTATTCCAGGAACATGTCTCTTAAATTAGTCTCATCCAAAAGGAATCCAGTTTGTGCTCCAAAAGCTCTCCACAACACAGACCAAAGCACTCTAAATGTTCAGAATGTTAGCTCCAGAAACGTAGTCACAAACTGACAAACTCACATGCTAACACAGCCTTATCTTGCAGATCTGTGGGGACAATTTTTTAGAATAACACTGGAACAATCTGACTGCATTGCTCAAAACCACTCTCTGCCAAGGCTGCAAAACCCAGGCAAGAAGTGCCAGAACAGTCTCACTCAAGAACAAAACAGTTGGTATGGAGAACAGATAAATACCCGAAAAAGGGAGACTTTGCAAGAGGGACTTCGCAAAACAAAGAACATATATTTATGAAACACACCCACCAAAATAAACAAAAAACTCCACTCCTATAAACAAAAAACCCCAAAACCACCACTCTCAATAAAACCCACAACCCAGTAAACCCAACCAACCCCGAGAGAGCTTCTCAGAAAACACAGACAGCAGGTAATTCACTTCTGGATCACCACAGGAGCAGCAGGTCTGAGATCCCTTAACCAAAATCTCTACCAGACAGTAAACAGCCTGAATTCCGACCAGTTATCATGCTACTGGGAATTAGCATGCTTCTAGTAGTGATAGTAAAAGCAAGCAGCTCCACAAGTACCACAATTTGCAGTCTGGTATATTGTATTAACTTCCTAAACCTTTCCTATTCTCCAAGTCTTATTTCCTCCTCCATAAAACCATTCAGAGGAACAGTTGGCAGAGAACAGAGGAAGAACCTCCAGTCTCAGAATCTTTCTGCTGGATGCTCTCATTTCCTTCCTGAAGATGGAACTATGATACTGAAGAAAATGGGACAGATACTAATTTGGGCTTGTTCCCACTGCTGGTTTCTACTCTGGAGATGGGTTTTATATATATATATATA
>VYXF01003965.1:307329-323365 GCA_013397295.1 Polioptila caerulea | reverse complement strand
ATGCATGAATGTAAAAATTTCAACTGCAGTCCTGTAACTGAATAATTCTTCTGACAAATCCCATTTCTTTTCTCCTAATGAAAAAAAAATATAAGTTATTCAAGAACTAGCAAGCAGACAACAGAATTTCAGTCGAAGCATCAGCTACTTTTGAGTTAGTGGCACTTGAACAAAAAACACTTATTTGCTAGGCAGATGATGAAAGATGGGCATTTATACTGGATATTTAATACACCTATGTATTAAATACGTAATGTTTAATATCATGGTAATTAAGGTGGTAATTAACACAAGTTTCAGACAGTCATGCTCTCAGTTTACATACCTGCACCAATCATGGTGATTGGAGATTCTATATATATCCATTCATCAGTATATATACCAGAGTGAACAAAGATAAGTCCATCAAAATGAGCTTCTTGAACTCCACCAAGAGCATCCTCAATGGTATCATAATACTAGAAGAAAAGGAACAAATTTAGAGTAAAGTCCATTTCCATTTCTAAAGATACGTAAATACTGTTAAGAACTGCTTTAGAAACATACCAACATATTTTCTCTTCCTTTGTATCTTGCAGGGTTACTGTAGAAGTGTTCAGCAAAACCTGGCTTTACATGTGCTCCTTTATACTGAAAAAAGGAAGAGAGTTTGTGATAAGCATGCAGACAGGTGGGCTTGAATGCACTGACAGTACATCTACTAATTCCCTAATTAACAAGCCATTTGCTGATATCAGTTTGTCCCAGGAAGTAAGGATCATAAACTGACCTCCCACTCTAGGCACACAATTTGAAATGGCAACATCAAAAATATCTGAGCCTAAGGGAGTGATCGACTAAGCCAAGAGTCCAACTACTTACACAGCCATGAACCTCAAAACTGACTGAAAAGCTTCACACACCTGAAACATTCCACAAGAGCTGACCTTACTTCCATCTCTTGACTCTCTAGTAGCTTGCCACAAAAACTGCATTTATATGGTGAGGAGAAGAGAATCCCATACCTTTCACTAGTGATTGAATGCTAAACAAAGAAGCCAAGTCAAGCATTTGTCCTGAATGCACTTCAGAAATTCATTAACCAACAACACATGGCATTGTGTGATCCACTCACCTAGATGTTTATTTCCCTTACTTAAGTTTTCCTAGTATCATGCCCAGCCATTAGCTCATTATCTTTGAAATTTTGGATTAGAGATGCAATCGCATTCCTTAAAGAAGATCTGCATACCTGCGGTCAGGCCAGCTGTAAATCACTACTTAGGCCAAGTGAAGTTACCAATACACGTTTGGTTCACCAGAGGAAGAGGCACATCTGATAACCAGCACACACACTGGTTTAGTGAGATATGACAACACTATCTTACACATTGTGAGTCTCAGACCACGACAACCTCGTACACAAAGCTTCAGTGATGCAAAGCCCAACACAGAAGAGTTGGATACTCAAGGACTCCACTTTACCATGGGGTGTCTCCCTAAAGTGTACCTCAAAACAGGAAGTAACTTCTGAATTCCCCCCACTGCACAAAATCAAGAGGATCCTAAAGTCTAAACCCAAGATAATTACTGTTGTCAGCCACATTTCAGAAATTGGTGTTTTTACTTTTATAAATTTGAAGTATGTTTGAATACAAATGAATAAAACTTACCAGCTGCTGGAAGCTTTCTTTCCAGGGATTTGGATGTTCATATTCTTCTGGATTAATCTGATAAAATTTACCAGGTTCAGGATGCATCATTGGACGAGTGTACTCAAATACTTCCATATACAATCTTTTCCTGAGCAGAAGATAAAATTAATGTGTTTCTGATTACTCTTCCATTTTAATATAAAACCAAAGACTAAAACTTGAGGTTTTTTTGAACAGAATTTGCCAGTGACAGTGAATATGACCAAGATCAGTACCTACCACTTAAAACCAATTCTTTTGTTGTACTGACTTTTGTGTTCTTCTCACAAAAATTTTTATGTGTTTTACAATCCAAGAGAAAAAGTTCTCAACGTGTAATTTTCATGAAGAAACTTAAGCAGTTACACTATTTGTGAATCAAGCTATGCATTAACTACAGCATTGCTTTAACACTTACAAAAGCTAGCAACACAAGTATAACAAAACTTAAGACCAAGTGTGCCACCACCTCTTCCTCACCTTGCCAAAAAAAGACTGAAAAATGTATTCACTAAGAACAAGTGATGCACTGTATTCCAAAAAGAGTTCATCAGGGAACAAATTACAGTGGTTTAAAAAGAAGAAAACAGCACACAGCAGTTGGATTCTTTTCATTAGTGCCAGAATGCAAATAATTGCAGTGTCTGAGCCTGTTGATATTAAGCCCAGACTTACAGGATGCCACTGAATCACAGAAGTTGTAATTCATTTGACAAGGCATCCCCAAAGCTGTCTTTAGGACAGAAAAAAAGGGGTGGTTTTGTGATGTTATTTTATTATTTTTCTTTTAGTCTTTACTTTTTAAAAAAAGCAGCTTAAGAAATATGTTGGATTTTTTTCTTACAAAATATTACAAGTTTAGTTCCCATTTATTTAAACTCTCAATAACCCAGGCATAGAGCAGACTCATATCAGGGAAAAAAGCCCAAGTATCCAACCATTAAACAAAACAAACAAAACTCGAACCAAACAAAAACCCCATTTAAATAACACTAGACAAAGCTTGCATCTAAGTTGAAGAAATGTTTTGTTCCTTCTGTGTGAAGTAACACAATCCCCATAGTAGCCTAAAAAAGGTTAAAAGGAGAAGGAATGGCAACTGAAATAACTGATTTTTTTAAAACAGGCATAGTTTAACTAGTATATATACTACTGAAAATCAAATTTTACTGTTTCATACATATAATCAGATATTCATAAGTAACTAATAATGCTTAACCATACCAGACATCATAAAATACAACTGGTTTTCCTTCAACTAATTGTAACCAGCATTTCAATTTTTCTATTGTACTGGCATCTTGAGCAGCACATCTCATATTTCTCAAGATAATGACAAATAGCTTTTCACTTACCACAAAATTGGATCATTAGCCAGCTCACTGAAGCGTTTACACACACAAGCTGCTCTACAGAGATCCTGCTCCAGCAGGTAGGAGAAGATCTTTAGAACCACTTCATCTGGCAACTTCTCCTGAAGATATTGTTCTGCAGGTGCTGCTATTAAACAGTAATCAATACAAGGTTATTGACATATTTAGCAAGCTCAAATTCTGACTGCAAAAGATTGCCAACTTTTCATTTGAAAGATCCCCATTTAAAATGCCAGTTATCTCAAGGTAGCATTTTTTTTAAAGTCTGTTTCTTCTAAAACCAAAAGCAAAAAATCCCATAGAAGTTACAGACTTCAAGACCTCTTTTCAAACTTCTTATTTCACCTTTTCTATAGGAGGAATCATTCTGCAAACAAGTGCAGATGTTAAGCAGGCTACTGTGCATGTTCCAGAAATGCTGGCTTCTCCCTGCTATTAGCTTCATTGTGGTTCAATTAACCCACATTATCCATACAATAATAATAGCACAGTCCCAAAGCCAAAATGTCTGCAAATGTTTCCAAACACAAAAGAATTTAATCAGAAATAGTCACTGTCTGGAAGAACTACTAGGAAGACTTCCTTGTTCTCTCACAATGAACACATTAGGGAAAGAGGACATCTGGGATGTAGGAAACCAACAGCCATCAATAATCCCCAAGTCTCCTTCCACTTACTCTCATTTATGTTCTTCCTTTTAAAATGAAAAATCTAAACCAGAATTATTAGTCTTGCCAGATGCATTTCTTCAGAGAGGCTGGAGAAAGTTGTATTCCCATGTCATTGTGTGGAGACAGGAGTGCACTTTGTTAAACCCCTGCTCATGGGCACATGGACACTCCATGTACAACAGTTCCTTTGGGAAAGCCCTGCCTGCAATCTGTGCCCTCACTAGACCCTCCTGGGGCAGGAATCCTCAGAGCAGGCAAGTTCTGCTTGCAAAAGTCACTTGCTTGGCTAATGCCTCCAGGACCCTTTCTATGATCCTAAAGGCACAACCACACAGAGCAGCTTCCACAGTTTACAGGATTTGTATGCAAGGCATTCAGTTTGTGCCTGCTAGATTCACAGCACAATTACATCCAATTACATCCAATGCCCCTCACATTATTTTTTCTTAGAACATCTGAGCCTAAGGAGGAGCAACAGGATTGTAATTTTGGTACTACAAGAAGCCTACTGAAGTGACCTAAAGAAAGATGACCCACTAAATATGAGGGGATAACATTCTGAAAAATAGCATCCATGAGAGATTTCAGATGTAAACAAAACAAACAAACTGCCCCAGGATTCGCCTGGACAAGGCAGCACAAAGAAATGTGTTATTTCCAGCTGTAAGACAGAGAAGATGGGAACTGCAGGCACCAAACCGTGGCTTTTTTACCCTCCCTTAAACTGGGGTCTGCAGACCACACCACCAGAACCTGGGTACTGCGACAGAAGTGATTAGAACTGTTTTTCCAGGGTGTCATGCTTACATCTCTGATCAGAGCAGACAGTAGAAATTCTGAAATATTCCTGAAATTGCAGCACCTTCCCTGAACGTGTTCCTTATTGTGCCATCGTATGAATGTCCCCTTAGTGATTCCAGAATACCAATTTCATCTCAGATGCCAGAGGGTTATTTATGCAGTTGACAGCTGCTCACAGCAGTATCACAGTTTACAGCCATAAACTATAGGTACATGCCACTTCAACCCAACAAAAATCTATGCTGTGCCAAAGTGGTAAGTGCCATCATCACACATGCCCATAGCTATTTGCTCCCACAGTATCCTATCCTCCTCCAGAATTTTTTTATGATCAGCTCCTTCCTGTAGTCCACTGCAAGCTACGGAATTGCTAGCAGGGGACACAAGGAAAGAAACATGAATGAATGCCCAGAAGTTGGCCAAGACAGTTCTCGTCTGCAACAGCATTATTAATGGCAGATTACAAAATTTTTATTCAAGAAAAAACAAAACAAAGCCTTATGAGCCAGGCTGAAGCCTGTAAGTCGGTAAAACTTATGAAATGCAAGTAGTCTGGAAAGGCCTTCTGCTCAAGAGACACTTGGGGAGCCTGAAGTCTGAAGAGCTTAACAGCAGCCTGTAAGGGGAACATGGCTGGGCATCACCAAAAAAATGTTACATGCACTATCAACACTGTTTTTTAAAAAAGACTTTTTCCACTGGAGATATAAAGGGTCCTCCTTGTGTCAAACAGGCAGGAGCAGTTTGTTCTACAGTCCTAATTACTCTTGAAATGTATGACAGGATAATTGGACATTGCTTCTGAATTAATCTTCTGGTAGCTTTCCAGTTAGATGTAGTCTTCTCCTGTCTTACTGAATGCTGAAACATTATATTGCAAATGCAAAACAGTAAATCCTCCCAAGTTTTCCAAGACCTGTCTTCTCCTTTTAACACACAAATCCCCGATGCATACAATTTAAGAAGTTACTTCCATAAACAACCTGCAGGTTTTTTTTCTTTCTTTATCTATGTTAGGATCTTGAATAATTTTTTATTGAATGGGGAAGCTCACTAATCTACTGCCTTCCCACTGCTCCAAAGTTCATACTCCTGTTTTCCTCCCTAGGCTCAATTTCAAAATTAAAATTGAAATCCAGATGTGTTCCCTTACTGCAAGGGACAAGGACCAAGTTGGAGAAAATGTCAAAACACTTGAAATAAAAATACTAATAAAAATTTAAAAGCCCCAATTAACCTTCTTGCCCCTGCAATTTTTCAAGTTGCATTTACTTGGAAACTTAGGCACTGCTTTCAAAATGAAGATGATGATTTTACAGGTGTTTGCTATCCTCACTCAGCTTTATTCAAAATCATGTAGAAGTGAGCAATTTAATTTAAATTGCCCTTCTGCTCAATTAAGCAGTGGTTGACTTAAGATTTCTCCACTCAAATCACTGATACAGTGATTACCAGATGAAATTCTCAGGATAATTTAAAAAAGCTAATTTGCTTCTTAATGTGAAGACTTCTCTGTATCCAAGAGAGAGCTACATGCCTTTGTTCTATAAATCCACACTTCACATCTTGGATATCTTTTAGTAACATGTCAAAGCAAGGATGTAATCAATGTGTTCTTCCTCTCCGTTAAGAAAAATGAGCCAAAACAGTTTTAAAAGGCTTGTCTGGCCACCAAATCAGAGGCATTTATATGCTCCTACCCCTGACAGTTTCATGCCTATTGATGAAGTGAAGGTCATGTACAAAATGCATAGTCATAATAAAAGAAACCCAACCGGTTTTCCAAATAAATGTCAAAACCAGACAAGAATAAAAACAAAGTGAGAGAGGCCATCACCAATCTTTATCGTTGCCCTAACATTGATAGTAAAACTATTTATTATTTAATAAGCTTTGATATACTGCACATCTGAAAATCAGAAACACACCTAGTTATGTCATTGCAGTTACACATGATATACATGAAGCTAATTCAGTTTCAGTTTTGATCAATTAGCTGATCAGGATTAGCAAAGTAATACCAAAACAAAGAGCAGGGAAAGCTGCCTTAAAGTAAATTCCCTTCTTTGTACAAAGACCAAGAACACCAACCCAAGAATCCAAAATTGCAAATTATGTCTTGTATGGTTGCCTTTTTTGTCCATTCTAGTGGAGAAGATGGATACAAATAGGTTTTGCTCCATAAGGATGTATTTAGTAAAAAATCTTTTCTCGTTAAGAAGGAGAAATATGTCAGAAATACAGCATGTATTGTTCTTGACAAAGTATCTTAGGAAATCAATAGGAAAAGAAAAAAATCAATTTAAAAAGTCAGTAAGTTCTGTAAACTTATGCATGTTCCTAGTGTACAGAACAATCAGTGAGTGAGCCAGTAACCTCAAGTCTCAGTATGAGCAAATCCATAGTTCAGTGAAAAGAGAAATTTAAATAGCAACACTCTTAGCAGAACTAACTCTGAAATCTGTATTAAAATACACATTTTTCCAATTCCTGGCTCCACTCCAGTTGGAAACTCTAGTTGACTGGCATTTCTCCTTTCAACTTTGCTGAATTTTCCTCCACTCAGAGTCTGTACAACAAGGAATGGCTTTCCACCATGAAATTTTCCTGTATTTCTAGTCCTACACTTTCACTTCATCTACAGTTCTGAAATAAACACCTGTACAGTCTGGATGACAATACACAGTCCCCATTCATGACAATCCAAAAAGTCTCACAATTCAGTTACAACAAGCTATCATTACCTATGTCAACAAAAAACATGAGGTGAAGGGGACTATGTGTTAAAATAAATCTCACCAGAATCCATATTTGCACAAATTTAGAGGAATCTCTTAGAAACTCAACAGGGAGAATAAAAAATAACCATCACCCATACTGGGAAAAAGATTCATAGAAAATGGTTTGAGAAGGACACTCCTTTCTTACATCACAAAAGGTTTGAACATGGTCTTAAAAGTAAAATTGTAAAAATCACTATTTACAATTCCTCTGTTAATTCCATTTTGGAGAAGCCTCCACAATCTCTGTACTTTCCCCATATGAGCTCAAGAATCTAACAAATGGAATGTGCAGTGGAAGCGTGGAGAATCCCTCTGGAAATCTGTATCATTTGTGTTGGAAAGTTACAAACTTTCACTAAAGAAAGGAGGAGAGTAAAAGCACAATGACAAACACAGAAAAAAAGTGAATGAAATAGAAGAAAAACTAAGAACAGTTAAGAGAAACAGAGTCTGTGACAAGACAACTCTGCACAAGGCACCAGAGAACCAATCAGGAAATGAATCAATGCAAAATGACACAGGGTTATGTCCAATTGGTTCTGGCTGTTTCAAGAATATAAATCTGAAGTTAAATGGTTCTTAAACAGCTGCTGAAATTAAGAACTGATCGAAAAGGGGAAGAATAAAACAAGAGGGGGAAAAGACAGAGAGCTCAAAAGACAAAAACTATGCTATGGAGAAAATGAGAAGCCAGAAAGAGTAGACCTCAACAGAAGTAATGAAAACAGACCCAAAGCTTTGTGCCAGCTGCTCAGTTTTAATTCACAATACTAAGGGAGATGTGGACTAAAAAATCCAGAAGCAAGAAAAGCAGGAGAATCCACATCTATGGGAGTTGGCAAGCATTGGTGTTGATTTTCCAGGCAAAAGTGACAGCAGATCTCCTGGAACTGAAGAGTGTGTCAGGAGACAAAAAAGAATAGAAGCAGAGAGATTGAAAAACTACACAGAAAACAGGAAAAGCAGGAAGTGTGTGGCTGTATATACCTACCAAGTGTGTGCACACAAAACATACACACAATACAGTTATCTACACAAGTACTGGATGTGTGTTTATTAAACAACATACATCTACTGTAGATGTGTGCAACAATCTACGTACGCTGTGTACACAGGTATATCTGTTGGCCTATTTACAAACACACCAAGTCTCTCCCTCTCTCCACAATGAAGTGCTCTGATGATACACCCAAACCACCCCTAAAATACAATGGAACAATGCCATCAATATGAGAAATGGTAATTAAGCATCGCAATATCATTGCTCCTAACAGTAGCTTAGATACAACTACACAGCACTATGAGAATAAAAAACAACCAAAACATGCCTGCAGTGAAGCAGATAGAACAAAGGATCAGATTCCAAAAATTCTGATTAAAATCATGCTACCTAATTTGAAGTTCAAAACAAGCTTGTAGTTTCGTTTTGGTATTTTTTCCCCACTACTGTTTCTGAGAGAACACACAGAAAAATAGTTTGGGGCCAATGTGCAACATTAAAATGTTTCTACTCCTTCTCCCTCGCCCCCCTTTTTTGTACAAAAGTTATTACCTGATAAATCCTGGGATTTCCCAGATACTCTAGCACGTTTTGCTCGGTGACCAAAGTTTTCAGTAGCTGAAGTAGAGGCACCCTTTAATGAAATAAATAAGAATTAGTTCAGTCATTAGATAGCTTAAGAAAGATACTAGCTAGTTTCGTGTTCTTGAAATAATAAAATTTCCTTTACATTTAAAACAAAGAAGTTACCTCCATACTGCTCTTTGTAGGACAAGCTGTTCTTTTAGGTAGAAGAGTTTTTCTGCGAAGTTGGTATGGGCTGTTTTGTGCACCAGGACCTGATTCTTCTGCAACCATATCTGCAGGTACATCATCATCTGCAAACAAAAAAAGACATTCAATAATTGGAATTGTAGTTTTGCTTTATACCAGGAAAACACTAGAGAAATTTTCAGGTAAGTACATAGCCAGAAGGGTGGGGAGGAAGTGCTAGAGAACAGAGAAGTTCTACTAAAAAGTCAGAAAAACACAGCAAAATAATTTACATTCCTTCATGAGTACTTTCTCCACACAAAAACAGCAGCTAGAGCAAAAGCAGCTTAAGAAAAACCAAACAACAAAAAACCCTAGGCTTTTGGTTTCTCTGCAAGCATTTAATTAACTATGCTAATTCAATCACCTCATTACTTCAAATTTTTCACCTAACACTATCAGCAGAATGAGGAACACTGAAGTGTCAATTATTAACTAAATGTTATCAAGAAATCCTTTAGTAAACATTGCACTTAGTACAAAACTCAAGACTGAGTTTTCCTCAAACATTTTGGGAATAGCTCAGGAAAGCACACAAAACCTGTAAAATGGAGGTAGCTTTAAATAAATACATTCTCTTCACCTAAATTACACTTGAAAAAGTAAGAGGATATTTTCTCCCTGCCCTTTAAAAAAGAAGTGCAGAAAGTGTCATGAGTATGATTTTAAAGGTTTTGATTCATTAGTTTCAATTTTACCTGTTCATATATTTATGGAACATACTTGAAACAAGCAAGAAATAATTACTCATCACTGCATGCCCTATAACTAACATTACATTATAAAACTGCAAGAATTTTTAAAAGGCCAGAACAAAAAGCATCTAGAAAATAAATTAAACTCCACTTAAGAGAAAGGTACACTTTCTGCAGATGCTTAACTTTGAGAAAACAATTTTGCACTCCTTTTCATTTTAATTGCCTTTTTCTTCTTCTTTCTGGGCAAAATGTGATGTGAAAATAATAGCCATAAAAGCAATGCCACAGAGCCAGCAGTTTTCCTGAATATATTAGATTGAAAAGACTAATGTAAAAAAAAAAAAAAATCAACAACAAAGACCCTAATAAGCCATCAATAAAACTCCCCTACTCTTCCAGTACTACAGTAGTCTGTTTAAAACACAAACCAATGCAATTCTGAAGTGACTCACTCGCATTTCAAAATTTTAATCTCATGATTTTCCTAAGGGTTTCTGGTTTGGGATTTTTTGACATAAATTACAAAACACTGTGCTTATATTGGATTATACATACCATGCAGCCTGAGCTGCAACATCAATGAAAAAAAGAAGCCCAAAACCCCAAACTACTTTTCCCCTTCCTCAGCAGATATTTATAAATGGCAGCCTTGCCACGTACCATTAGAGATCATAACACTGCCACAGCATCCAAACAGAGGACAGAAGCTGGTGCAGAGATGAAGTTCACTGGTGATGCCTACACCTCCACACAAGCTCCTCAGAGCAATAGAGGAGATCTTCATCAGCTCATTAATCCACCTGAAAATTAACCTGCAAGTAACTCCATGCCAGCCCAGCAGCTGGTCCAGCTCAGCACAGCCACAAGATCATAAGGCCGGGAAGAACCACCAAGAGCAGAGCTTTTTAAGGACGGAAGTGCACTGTGAAATTTCTATCAAGACCCACCCCTTTTTAAAAGAGAGCCACCTCCAAAACTTCAGCTAAAACCTGGCTCACACTCCCTGTCTGCTGCTTCCCAGGCACACCTTGCATCTGACCACTTCACTACCCAGGAAGGATAAGTATTTATGAATTATGCAAAAAGCCTAAAGGACACTGAGAGATGAACTGTAGAGAATTTTCCTGTGAAGGAGTGTCTGGCTCAGCGTGGGGATCAGTGCCTGTGGGAGGTCAGTGACCCCAGAGCAGACTCAATGCACACTCGCAGTTCAGTCACTTGGTCTTACCCGTTTCTTTGCATCTTTGATCGAAAACACCCTCTCAATTTACCAAGGTAGGCAGAAGACAGAAGCTGCTACAGGAGAGCTCCCAGCCTTCCCTGGCACACCAAAAGAGAAAGGCAGCCATGGGTGTGAAGCAGGCCCTGCCAGGAGGAAATCAGGCACCACCACCAGCCCCAAGGCTCCACAAAGCAAAACACACAAATGTACTCAGACACTGCAGGAGGGATCGATTTCGCAGCCCTGGTTTCTATTTTAGATTTGATACAGTAACTATGATTACTGTGGCTAATATCCCCCAGAAGCTACCTGGGGATTTTGAGCATGGTGTCTCAAGCTCCCCTATTTTGCATTGCAGACACGAGATGACTGCCAGAACAGCTGGGTTTTCCCCCCCTGTTCTGGATGGTCAGTACAACAGTTCAAAATTGCCACACAAAATGCAGCAACAGCATAATAAGCAAAGATAACAGGGGAAAAAAAATAGAAAGCAAAGCAGAGAATTTCTCTCTCAGTAGGTGATGGAAAAGGCATGGATAAACCCCAATCAGGCCTTCAGAAGAACACCAATGGAGGCCACAAAGGACAGAACATAATACTGCTGGAAAGAGACAGCAGAAGCCTGTGGGGTAAAATGGAAGGAAAGGTCAGCTGGGCTGAAACACTGAAGGACTGCCTAAGCAGACGAGAAATATATTAATTTTCTCACAGTGTGCTTAGGAAAATGGCAGGAGTCCCACTAAATATCTCTCTTTTAGCACAGAAGACATTAAGGAATATGTACACACGCCCAGCAGGTATCAGAAGAATTAAAATCTTCCTTTTTCCATCAGAACACCAAAGAAGATGAGCAGTTTTTGCCACACTTCTGAGAGGCTTCTGCACAAGTTTCTGACACCTCAGGAAAAACAACTGATCCTATTTTTCCAGATGCAGCCTGTGTAGTTACTGCCAAGTGAAACAGTACCAAGAAACCTTGAAGGTCTTGAGTGATCTCTTACAGCAATAGCCTTGGTGCTTGGTTTTAGCCTTCCAGATGCTCCCTGTAAGCTCTGAACAGACTAAAGCAACTACATTGGGAGGCTTCAGAGAGATGCTGCTCACAAAGTAATACTTCAACATTGCACATTACTCTTCCCTGAGCAAGAAAACTCTTAAAGCAGACTCCAAGAGCCCTATTTTGAAAATCCTTCCCTAAAAAACACTTCAACATACACCTGCTTCAGAACAGAAATATCTGTTTCAAAATACAGAAGCTCAGTGCCTCCAAAATATTTTGAAAAACCCTATTTTAAAGTTTAACAGTATCAGGCAGTGTAAAACATTAAAAGCATTATAAGCATTATAATCACATTTGTTGATGATAGAAGCACAGAAGTCAATAAACAAATTTGGAAGAGTGTGTGTAACATTAATATCATCATACAAACACCTGCTGAAATGACTGCCAGATGCTGTCACAATTTTAACCAAGTCAATATGTTTGCAGTTTTTAAGAGATTAAATTAAGCTGAGTCTGCTGTCAAATAAAAAATATTTACCCGAGTATTTTACACCAATTATATTGTATAGTAAGATAAAATAATTTCAAATAAAATCATGTTTATACACTTCGTGACTCTGGCAAGTCAAAACCTAAACTTAAATGAAGAATTCTCTCATCTGATAGTTCAAAATGACTCATGAACCTGAACTGTAGCACTATAAGCTTTAAGACTCACAGAAGACCAAAAAAGACAAATACCTCCAGGAGGCAAAAAAAGAAGAATCTGCCATTCTGGCAACTGCTGTCAAGAGTGCACTGTATTTCCACAGATGCTGTGGAAGTGAGTACATTAAAATGAAGAAAAACTACAATTATACAATTGATTTCTTTTGTTTCATGAAGACATAAGCTGTAGAGAAGTGACAATATGCTGTCAAGGTGTGTGCATTTTATTAAAAAAATATACACACCTAGGTCACTTGTAGAGAAAATTTATTGTGTGCATGACATCTTTTCCAAAACATGTGCACGTGGTTTCATTTCTACCTTATATGCATTCAGATAATATTTCCAAAAAGCATTGTAAACACAAATGACAACTGTAAGATGGACAAATTCTTTAAAATAAGAAAAAAGCTTTATGTTTCCCCAATAGACTCATGATAAAAAAGAAAAAGGGGGGAGAGAGTCCCAAGGAAGGCAGCTCCTACACTAATNGGTGGGGAAGTGGTGAGAAACCTAACCAACCAGTTTTAAGACAGGAAAACCCATACCAAATGGAGAGTAGATCTAGAAGAGCAGCTCTGAATAATGAAGTTAATCTATATTGAANAAAACCAACCAAACAAAAAGAACTGTAGTCAAGAGAAGCAGAGTCCTGGGGGTGGCAGAGAGGCAGATATTTCCAANCATCTTGCCCACCAAAAAAATTTTAACAGGAAGAATTCATTAATCAGTGTTTTAAGGAGAACTAGTAAAACTTAAGAACTAAATAATAAACTATTAAATAAAAAAAAAATTCAACACTGTCCATCTTCATGACTAGAAGAAAACACAAGCAGCTAAAATGTTTACTGATACAGCTCATTTGCTCTGGATTGAGTTCATCTTGACATAAATCAGGCAAAAGCCGTATCAAGCATCCTGCCAGCCTGTGAGACGATAGCCCCAACTACTAGACTGGATCCACTTCTGGATTAGCTCGAAACTCCAACAGGGAAGAGAGGATGACACAAATTTAAGGGAGAGAAAGGTACCCCCAACAGAGCTAACAATGAAGGCAAATAACTTACAGAATAGAAATACAAGGCAGTTCTGCATTTGCACTTACAGCAACATCTCTGCAACAAACTGCCAACCCAAAAAACAAGCAGAACACACCCACCCAGCATATTTCTTTAAGGAGCAAGTCTCTGGGAGCGAGCTGTTAAATAAATGCAGGTATCAGTAGTGTGACTGACACTCATCCTGTGTCCTTGAAAACATACCTAACAAGTGGCTGACATCTGAAAGCAGATACAGTACCAAAACATGAAAGATACTGAATACAAAATTTGCACGTACTATGTATCTCAGAGCAAAGGTTTCTCACACCAGTAGAGGCTTACCCGTTGATTCCAGGCAGCATTTAAGGATTAGTTTAAATTATGGATGGCTTAAGGTTGCTTTTGAAATGGAGACCATTTTCTTTTGTGAGAGCTATCTGATGACCTCTCTGAAGAGAAAAAAAACACTAGCTAGTAATACCACAACCAAAAAAGCAAGTGCATCCCCAGAAACCCCCACCCTAAGCAAACAAAACCCCTACAAAACTCAGAAAGATGATATGCAAAGTTCACAGAGCTCGGATCCAACATGTCCTAAAGGTAGGAGCATTGTGGTTGTCCTCTACAGTCAAATTCCACTTCACTCCAATGGACTTGGGAAAAAAGGGTCCATAAGAAATAGGAGGCATGTATACAGCTACTCCATTTCATGTTCAATGTTAAAAACATGGCATTAAAATAAGTGGCTGCAAACTCATTTGCTACTAGCATCAAATACTTTCATAAATACTGTGATATATTTTTCAATGATTACAGAAAGAAACCCTGCAGTATTTTTCCAGAGCAACTCAGCTCACAGAAAGGTAAAATCTAAAAGGTAATACTTTGTGTAAGGTTCTGATGGCACTGGTCAACAAGAACAATTAACCTCTGACTGGAGACAAAGTTGTTTGTCTGAAGAGGAGACCCTGAAAGAAAAAGATTCTGAGCCAGAACTTCTACTCAGAGTAGCAGGCTCTCAGACTGGAAAGGGGACAGAAATAACATTAAAAATGTATACTTTCTTGAAGACTACAGAGAGATCAGACTTCCTGAACACCATATGGAATAAAGAGATTCTGCCTTCTGGGAAGCAACAACCAGACACAATAACCATTACTGACTACTAGAATATTTGAAATATACATACAATTTCTTGCTGACAATAAATCAAAGATATACAACCATATGCAAAGCACACTGTAGCTTGTAACAGTTTATTAAAAAAAACAAATATTGTGTGGAATACTTTGAAACTTTCCTCTATGAAATTTATTTCTTAAATTGAAGGACAGGAAAAACTACGCTTCAACTATAAGTCACCGTGTTTGTACAGAGCAAAATTTAAGAAACACACACACCCTACCACCTTCCACTCAAAGAATCAAACAGCATCTTTCTTGCATTTACATTTTAAGCTTTTAAACATCAATACACAAATAAGACATCTTATTACTCTCTGGAAATAGGTTGTGCAGTCATGATGGCCTAAAAAGAGTAAGAACAGATCAGATGCTCAAATTCTATCTGTATTTATTCAAAAGCTCATGTTAATTTTACAACACAAATAGAAGTATTTTCTTTTCAAGAAGAAAAGCAACTGCTTCTAGCTACATAGAGAGTTCTTTAAAGCTGAGATTATTTCTTAGTGTTATTCTCAGATAAATGCTACCTTCCATGAGATCCTAAGAATCTGATCTTTTCTCCTCCTCAGCACATCGTGAAGCCCCCTACAACAATTTTCACTCAAACCAGACAGAGACAATACTCCCTCAAAAGTCTGCTAGGTCAGCACTCCCAAAATGCTGCATAGGAAAACATGGTTTACACAGCAAGGCAAAAGCTTCAGTTCTTAGAGCTGGCACTAAACAGACTAATAGAAAAGGAGACAACTGGGAAAGATACACTGGCTGCAAGCCCAAAACTTGTCCTCATCTATATTTCTTTAAAAATTATCAACAGTCACAAATAGCTATTCACATCTTCACACTTCATTCCCTAGGGAGCTCACAGTTCAAAACCACCTAGCACAAAAACCATGTGTTAACACCAGTTAAAAAACCCTCTAGCTACTATGAAGAATATATTCCCTTTCAGAAGCCAGGATCAAAAAGTGATAACGAGGATTTGATGAAAAATTCTGGTTTCTTTCCACAACCATGCCCCCAAAAGAGATATTTAACATCAGGTTAAAGACTGAATTCCTAAAAAA
>VYXF01003965.1:280622-307308 GCA_013397295.1 Polioptila caerulea | reverse complement strand
AACTAAAAACCAAAAAAAAAAAAAAAAAAAAAAAATCTCAAAAAAAAATCATTAACATGCACATTTTTTATTAGACACACGGAATAATTGTGCAAGTACCTGCATACTTGAGCTACTTGTTAAATAACTCATTTTAGAGAGGGAAGAACAAGAGCTTTTTCTTAGAACAAGCAGCTCTAACGATCAACACTAGCACATAGAACTGACAAACTAGAAGAGAGATTTTATTTTCTGGTATTTTTTTTTAATTACATTGTTTTCCCAAACTGATGACAACTCTATTACAGCACCATCTATAACATTTAGCAATGCAATAAACAACTCTTCAGGTAGCTGCTGTGCAAGTATTAAGGGAACTTCCCTCCCTGCTTAATAGGCAGCTTGACTTCTGCTCTGACAAGCTTTCATTGAGAAGGGACAAGGAACCCTTTTTGGGTGCATTCCTCATTAAGAAAGCAATACTTTCAAAGCTGTGGTCTTGCTGCATGGTTCTTTGATGCTACAGTGAAAAAGCTGACCAAGTAGATTTTAAGGTTCAGAAAAAGTGCTAAGAGCCTCTCATTGTTACATTTCTGAATTACACTAAATAAAATAGACTATTTACTACAAGCAGATTTTTTTTTTCCTATTGTGATGACTATACTCAAGATTCCAAGCAGGACCAATTAAAATTTCTACCTGATCACATCACTTCATTTATTAGGGCAGTCAGATTACCAGTCTCAAAGGTCATCTCCTTCTCTGGCTGAAATACAGCAACTTTCATCTCATTAGAAAAGCACAGCCAGTGAGAACAATAAAAAACACAGAAATAGCTTCAAGTATTGCCACTTTATTCTGATCAATCCTCATACTCCAAGTTCAGGCAGCACTTCAAGGTGCCTGAACAAAGAGGTGAGAATGGAACCCTGTGACCACACCCTTGGGGCCTAGAGAAAATTCCAAAATCCCATTTTACCAGGAAGTGTCTCTCAGACTGGAAGGAATTATAGATTCTCCAACAGCTACACCAAAGTCACCAGAACATGTAAACACAGGAATTGTGGAACCAGTCAATGGTACTTAAAGAGGCAAACACAACTTCCACCAAAACAACCAATCAACCCACAAAAAAACCCACAAAAACAAAAAAAACCCCAAAACAAACCCAGAGAACTTGCTTCCATAAATAGTGATGTCAGTCAAATGGCTGAATATTACCAGGATGAAAATCAGCCTCCAAAACTCAAGAGAAAAATGTTCTAAGTAGCATATGTAAAATTAATAAGAGATACTTATTTGTGAGGACAGATTATTTCTAATAAGCAGAGAGAAGCTGAACTATGAAGCAGAAACCTTCCCTTCTTTAATTAGACTAAGTCTGGATATTCTTGATACCAATAACTACAGAAAAATAATTAGAAGTTTGTGATTTCCTCTTTGTATTAACTTCTGGCAACAATTATTTTCAGCCTCACCTCCTTTAGCATTGCTGAACTGAAAAAGGAGCAGGACACTTTATTTCTTCTTTAGCTGAGTTTCTGATATCTTTTAAAAAATCTGGGGCAGACCCACAATCTAGAAATGAGTAAATTCAATGAGAATGCAGATATTCACTTAATGTATCTGCAACTTACACTTTAAGTTTTCTACAGTCCATAACTGATCCATTTACAGAAATTTTCTGTGATTCACGGGAAACCAAGAGAAACATGGCTCCTCTTGAAAGAGCAATAAAACAATTCACAAGTCTCATTATCAATTAACACTATTACAGCTATTCAAGCATAACCCCTGTAAAACACCATCTCCGGACACAATTTCACCCAATTTTCAGGAAATGAAAGCCTCCCACACATTTCACTGTCATGAGCCACATCTGCAGAACACTGCTGTAACACAGGCAGAAGAAAATACTTATCTCCTGCTGCTAAGTGTAGTAGCAGATTTGGAGATACTTGCCATGCAAAGCCATGTGCCTTCTGTGGACTCTCCATCAGAAGTGACTGACATCTATCAATACATTGGCCCAGCTGAAACCTCATTATGCCAAAGAGCAGTTTTGATGAACCTTAGGAAATTCCTGGTTTAGTGCTTAATTAAAATAGCTTCTGGAATGGTTAGCATGACCAGGAAAAGCAGTCATGGATCTATCTTGCAGTGGCAAAAAGGCTAAGGGAAAAAACAACCAAGATGAAAGGTCAGACAGTTCTTTTTGTATGCTGGGTTTCAAGGGGCATTATCAGTATTATTTCCTCTAAGAAAGAAGCAAGAGGAGGAAAACTGTATTAATAATACTTCACAGCTTACTGAGTTTGGCTTTCTTCCTACTGTAGCAAGCAAAGTTTCCAAGCTGATCATTAGTCTACGAGAAACACCAAACAGTCCAGAGGGAAAAATATGGACCTTGTAACCTTGACAGATAGCTGGGAGGAAAACACACCTTGTGCTAACACTCCTCACAATTTTGGATGTTCAAGAGCATGTCTCTAGAAAAAGACAACTGTGCAAACTGCAAAAAGAAAAAATATTAATTCTGCTACCTTTTTTAGCTATTTCCCCTTACTATTACAAATTAAATGAGCACACTGCTTTCTCCTGCTGCCCTAGTACTACAGTCAACATTTACACAGAAATTCAAATGTTACAGCTGAAACAAAAAAAAAAAAAAAAAAAAACAAAACTAAAAAAAACTNCAGCACACACACACACACCCCCCCCCAAAGAAACTGTGAAACACCACTATAAGAATACAGTAACTAACAACAGTATCCTGGAAACATAAATTCATTAGATTGGAGAGGGGAAAAAAAAGAAATAATTAGTTCCTGCCAAATTATTGCTCTTTTATTCACCAGAGACCCCTTGTTATATGATATTGTTATTTTTAACCTTTCAAGAAAGGCTATTTAATGAAAATAATATCTATATGCATTATTACGCCAGAAACATGAACACACAAAAAAGGAAAGCAAGCATTTTTTACCCTTGAGTTAGTCAAAAATATGTTGTATCTAACAAATGTTGTAGTAAGGCTGAATTTTACAAGCCCAACTGTGGCAGGGTTTACATGCAGTTACTGAACTGATCCTTACTCTGAAAGCTTCTCAATGGCTGTTCCTATTATCCTATTCCTTAAATCTCCAACTCCAAGGTGCCTGTCTAGAGCAGGAAGGCATGGTTCTGTTTAGCTTCAGGGAAATAACTGAGAACCAGTGTGCAACCATCACCAGTGCCAAGTATCATCGAGGTGCAGGAGGGAAATACTTACTTGCCAGCATACACGTTATTAAGATGGGTTAAGAAATCTGTCATCAAACTATAAAACACCACTGTAGTAGTCAATATCTGATTCAAAATAAAATTTGTTGAGAGCAACAGTAAAAATAAAAAACTGCTGACAACACCAAATACCATAGGACTAAGGGTCTACCTAAACCCAAGCTGCTTTGAGAAAAAGTAGATCCTACACAGAAAACAACTATCATTATTCAAACCTACTCTGGGAGATAAAAGCTAAATAACTTTTCTACCAAGTTTCTATCAAGTATTAATACATGATTTAAATACAAATTGGAAGAACAGGATCATCTGTTTTCCACTGCCAACATGTGTTGCAAAACAAACATGAGGAAAGCTGGAAAGAAGGTTTTGTATTATATGTTCAAGGAAACTGCAGCATAGGGAGGACACTCTTCTTCCTTGCCCTGTAGACTAAGGATCTCCTAAACACTCCAATCCAGAAGTTACTGCTCTTGGATATCTGAAGAGGGGAAAAATAATAAAATTGCATCCTGATTTTATTAGAAAATCAAATGGCATAGTTTTGATGTATTAATCAACTATTTATGTGGGGTTTTTTCTCTGGCTTTAAATAGAATATTTTAAAAACTAGGTTTATTTTTACAGACACATGCTTCTTTTTTCAAACCTAAACACTGTGTGAATTCTACACACATTATCCAGCCCATTCTGCAGCACTGCATAACGAACCACCCCACGACACTCAGCTGGTTTTAACTTTCCTGTTTTCAACTGCAAGGAAAACAGGCTGTCAGATGCTGACTGATGATGTATCCTTGCCATTAAAAGCAGTATTATGCATGAAATGCTGCATCAATGAACTTCTAAAAGCTTTTTTTAAGTAGCTATTAAATTTCCATTAGTATTTCCTATTAACACTGTCATTTCACATCGTGAGGAGCTGTTTATATATGTGTACACATGTATGTGGGTTTATGTATACATATATATCTAACAGCTGTATATATACATGCATTCAAACTTCAGAAACATGCTTTTAATGAACACAACTGATTTTCATACAGGAACCCTGCCCTCGGTAAAACACCAACAACTGTCAAGGTGTGTGGGTGGTGGTAGAGGGCAAAAATCTCTGTATTTGGCTGTTATGTCTTTTGGTAATTAATTATACTAATTGCAGATACATTTTCCATGATAAATTCTGACATTAAATGTAATGGCTGTATAATTTAAGAGTTTCCAGAATGAGACTTTTGCAGTGAATACTCTCAAGTTTAAAACCACAGATGATGCCCTGTATGTGATGAACTATTTTCAACTACTGACAATTTCATTTAAAAATAAATCTAGCTTTTCTTAGTATCTCTCAACTGTTTTCTTATGGTCCCAATTTAACTAAAGCTCTGTTACACTAAACAATATGGAAATGCCCATCTCAAAATAAAAAGGCCTTATAGATTTCCCTTGCCAAAAGAAGTAGATGCCTATTATTTCCATTTCAAAATTATTCTTAACAACATTAAGAGGAAATAAAATTCAAGCAGGCAGAGTAAGCTTGGTTACCTGAGAGCAAGTGTAAGTCACAAAATGGAAAGAAACTACTAGGTTTTTTGGTTTTGTCAAAATTGTCTAGAAATACTGAGAGTTTTCAATAGAGTTGTTTTTTCTTCTTCCACAGACTTTTATGTCTAGACTTTTCGTATACCTACAGCACAATCCTGAACTTTTAGTTTCTTAACCTCCTTCTCACACACCTGAACTTCCGTTTTTAGTTTCCCACATTCTGGATATTCACTCATTTTAAGACCAGAGAGAAGGGGGGTTTTGCCATTTATTCTGTCTCCATTTTGAAGGTTTGAGCCACCAGACTTCCTACAAATTTGTCACACCTCAGTATGGCAAATTTCTAGTCAAAAAAGTGCTTTTAAATCACGTGCATTAACTGTAAAAGCTGTTTCAATGCATGCAGCAATAAGCAATAGGGAAACAGCGTGGTTGAAGAAAAGCCCAGTAACAGCCCCTTCCCTCCATACTCTCAAAGCCCTTCACCACACACTGTAATCCTGTGTTGTGAGCCATTGAAAGACAGATTGAAATAGCCATCAAAAAACAAACTCTATGCTAAAAGGCCACAAGGATCTAAAGAGGTTTTAAGAGAAATGTTCTTTCTCACTATGCCAAAAATCAAAGAATTTAGAGCTCGCACATTAAGATGGTGTTCTCTCCTTTCAAGTCTGCACAGTTCTGTCACTATCCACTGACCTCAAATGTTTTCTCTCAGATATCTACACCAAGCAGTGTATTTACTGACCAGGGCACTTTAGAGAGTCAGTGGACAAAAAACATGCGGAAAAAAAGGGAATCAATAAACTCCTTTTCTGGTTATTTTACCTACATTCCCCATTTTGGTTTTTTTTTTCCCCAAAGAAAGACTTTAAAAAATTGAAAGACTGATTAAAAAGTATTCAAAGATGTCAAGAAGTAGCATGAGAGCTGCCCTATGGCAAGGTTCCCCTTTATGCCTTCACTAGGGCTGACTACCCTTTCACCCCCACATTCCCTATGAGCCTACACAGTTTGAACTTGTCCCTTTCAATAATTTTTAGTGTTGATGAAAAGTTAAATATGTAACAAAACAGAAATGTAGCTGTGTGCACATGCAGAGCTGTCAAGGCATTCTTCTGGAGACAAATTTGATATATACACAAAAACACACTGTGAGAGAAGAGTCATGGGTGTACAGACCTGAAACAGCTCTGAACACACCGATCCATGAGAACAGATAAACACTCTTTGTTTAGCCAAACTAATTTTACTTAGTTCATCAACAGACTGGGTGAGTCACAATACCTTGGTTGAAGAGGGCTGCCACTTCATAGTACTAATTTATTGTGGGTTTGAGGTCATCTGACTACATCCTTAAAAAGTTGCAGGAATAGAGTATAAACATTAAGAAGGAACACCATATTACAAACAAAACAGATGGCTGACAAACCTCCAGGTAAGTTCTGTATGACAAATAGTCTTTCATATCATTATCTCTTCTGCAGGACAAACTGCTCAAATATTGAAACTAAAAAAAAAAAAAAAAAAAAATACTTCCTTGGCCCAGAGCACTACAGAAGTCCACCGAGTTTACAGCTATACACAAATAAGGTGAGAAAGCATTTAAGCACTAGAAGGACATCAGAAAAATATTTCCATAAGGAAACTGTTTTTTGGACTGTGAAGGTGACTAAGCAGCAGCACAAGTTGCCTGGAGACTCCAAACTGTGTGAGCCCTTTCCAAGATGGCCATGGCTTGGTTAATGCACTGAAGGCAGAAGGCACCACTGGAGAACAATCCAATTGCTGCTTGACTCGGGCATTCTCATCAGGTAAATGCTCTCCCATTCCTGCTGAACTACTGACACCTGAAGTATTTACCCTCCAGAATTCTATAACAAGGCCTTACCACTGCTCCAATCCAACTGTTTCGCTATAAAACATGTCTGTAGTACTTCAGCATCTCAGAAACCTCAGCCCATTTTAACTCTGCTGAGTACTCCACACTTCTAAAAATTTCAAATATCGTGACATTAGGACAGGAAGCCAAACATACTATTTTCAGCCATACACATATAAAACTACACTGCTACAAGAACCTGGATAGTTTCCACACCAGTGTTAATATGTTGTCAAATAATCTGTATCAAAACATATTTTGCTAGCAAAAATCTATTATGAGGAAATACTACTTTAGGTTAAGCCAAAGCATGCTCAGCACAGCAATTTAAAGATTTGATTAGAAGTACCAAAATATTACTTGTTTAAAAACAGAAACTCCCCCCTTCTCTTAGATTTCCATAATGCATACATTACATCATTCCTTCCCAACTGTCAGACTCAGTTTCATTTCATCATCTTCCTGGTCCAGAGGTTTGAGAGGAGGAAAACACCACTGCTGTGCTTTTTAACTCAGAGTTAGGCTGTAAAACATCCCAGGGCCCTTCTATACACATGACCAGGCAAGTGGAACATCATCAAGTCTTCATCTTTGTTTTTAAATAAAGTGTTTTTGTAAAAGGAGAGCAACTGATAAGGTATTAGTAACAAAAAGCTGTTGTAGAGAAGCAGCAACATTTCTACAAAATTGAATGCTGATGAGTAACTGATAGAAACATCTTTCCTTTTCAATGTCTTTAATTATATCTACAGAAAAAAAAACCCAGAGAGATCAATCTCAAAGCCAGTGCGCAGAAATTTTCAACGGGAAGACTCAAGCTGCTTCCCTCCTTTCCACGTTAAAGACCAAAAGGTAAGGAGGGATTAGTGTTTACCTGGAAGATCAGCATGAAGAAGTAAACAAACCACTGCCTGACTGTGTGATCTTGTTTACACTGCTCAAATGTGGTTATAACTGGAATAAAAGCTTTGATTACAGAGCTACAGGAGAATATTAATCCCTTACTGCTAGAGCTGAGAAAGAATGGAAGACAAACTCCAAGACATCCATCTTTATTTAAGAGAATCAAGATTTAAAAAACTGCACTGCTAGGTGGTAGCAGAGCAGGGGTAACCTCCACCTCTGCTCAGAAGTGAAGCCTCTCACACACAGCGAGCTCAGCAGAGGCCATGGCCCTGCCAGGTAGGAACCCCCAGGCTGTGCCTGGTGAGATCTCCCAAGGCTCAGAAAGGACTCCAGGGTATCTGCAGCAAGCTACAGACTCCTGCTCCTCCTCTCATGCTCTGCCAGTCATTTCTGCTCATGCCAGAATGAATGACATACAAGTACCACCTACTTAAGGGTGATCTTCAAAATAGTATCTACCCCCCCCACATCTTCCACCTGAGATGAGGTAATACTTACACTATTACTGTACACCATCTCTGCACAAACCTGTGAATGTCCTGCTGGTGCAGAAAGAGATAAACCATTCTTTCTCCATATTATTAAGCTCTCAGCAGTTACGAAAATAAAATAAAATAAACCCCAAGAAGTGCTACTGCGCCAATTAATGGTTTCAAGGATCTTTGCAGCTGTAAATTGAAGTATGCTAGAACACATGTTGGCTGAACATGCTGAAAAACTCACCTGCTAGACAAGATCACACCAGCTAGAAAGTCAGAGTATTAATATATCCTGCCTCCTACACCTTCACTCTAAATTACAGTCAATTTGCTAAAAGCAAAGCCACACACAATCAATCTCCCTTACAAAGTATGTTCCCAAACTAATGAATCTACAGGCTGCACTAAGATGGTTATGTAACATCAGCAAATTGAATTTATTTTCCAGGCCCTATTTTCTGTCAGTCTTTATAAACATCACCTCGGTTTCAGCTTCCTTCATCAAGTCATCATGTCACAGTTTCACCTGTTCTGAATTTACCAATCTGACACACCTGCAAACCACTCAATTGTTCCACTGTCATTAATGCGCAGGAGCACCTGGAGACGCAGCCAAGTCAGTCACTTCAAACACAGCAGAGGGGAAAAAACCCAAACTTACCCTGAAGAGCTCATGACACAGTTGCAAGCAAGGCTAGAGCAGGAGAAAGTAAGACAACACTGAGGCACGGTGAGTTTGCTTTCACATGGGCTTTGACTGGTGTGTTGACCATGCTCTGCTTTGGGGTACGTGAACAAGGCTGATATCTGTGTCTCCGCTAGTTTGCTTTCAGCGATTCCTTCTCCTAATTGATAATCTGGGATGAGATGATGGCACATTGTTTAAGAACTCTACACTCAAAAACTTGCTTGAGACTGCTGGAGCCAAACTGGAACTGGCTGCTGCCATCTTGGCACACTCCACCCGATTCATGAGTGAAAGGATTAACATCTTTCAAAAGTAGGTGGGGAGGATTTAAAAGACATTGCCACTTATATTGTTTTACCTGCTGCTTCTTTCAGACAATACTACAGTAAAGCAAGAGTAGAATAAGTATTTTCTATGAACTGATTTGAATTTAAATACTACTGAAAATTACTGGTGAAAATAAAGGAGAATCTAGTGAACCACAGTTTCCAATGTTTGATCTGAATTATTTTACCTTGTGCTAGCACTTAGGAGGAGATCAAATCAGTACCAAAAGTCCTTAATTTCATTAACCACACTTATCCCACATTTTACTTACTGGACAACTATACAGTCACACTCTTTACTGTGCAACTGAAGTTTTCATAGAGCAGCCACCTCCTCCCTCCAACCCAAAGCCACCACAACTATTTCAACACTACTCCTGTGCTTCTGAAACACCACCCCCCGAAAGGGCTTTGGGCAGCAGTTAGGAGAAAACACACAGCCCGTGGCTGCTATACTCCCAGTTAAGGGCTGGACAAGTGGGCATTATCTAAACCCTGTGAACTGAAAAGCTTGCAGCCAGCACAGCTAGAAGGCAGGCAACAGAGAAATATGCCCTGAAGAACCCTGTCACCATAGAGAAGCTGCTTGACAATATTTTTTTCCTTGGATGTCAAGTATATGCCACCACTGATGACTAACAAGTAAGGAACACAAAGACATTTTGGTGCATCAGTCAAACCATGGTTGAAAAACCATGAAGCCTGACATCAAATCAGGCTGCTATCTTTGATGAGTAGTACTTAACAGTCAGTGAATTATTTCATGCCAATGCTGAGTGCATTTCTGATACTGGCACAAGACAAAAAACAGCCCAGTGACTGAACTATGATGGAATGAATTTTTACTTCCATATGATAGACAATAGACACTCTTAGCAGATGGATGCACTGCACTATCTATAGTGATATCCTCGGAAAATATTATGGTAGTTGGAATGTCCAGTTAGAACCAGAAATCAACAAGTACACAAAGGTGAGACATCACTGTAGAGATTAATTTCCCTTAACAGATACCTCTTATCTGCCACATGTAGAAAAATATTTCCAGAAAAAGATAGTCTACTTTATATCTCAGACTCAAAGAAATTAGAGGAGGTCCTGTCTTTGGTGGAGGAAGGTTCAAAACTCTTGTCACATAGCAAGACCTACATATGTGTGCACACAAATACTAGCTAACTGAAAATAAAACAAGAACCAGCCTTAAATACTCAGAAGAATACGAGTCAGAACCACTTCATTCTGCTCCTGTCTTTTCACGTTTCCTGTATAATTTAACCCTGGAGAACTGCAGTGCTTCAGGGAACACGGGTCAGTGCCAACAACTCAGCACCAATCGAGTACTAACCATCACTCCTAAACACAAGATGTTTTTTATTGACTATCTAGCATCTTTACCTTCAACAGAGCCTCTGAAGTGTCTAAGTGTTCCTAGAGGAAGACCTTGCATGCAAAGCATCTACAGACTGATGACCCTGTCTTTACACAATCACTCCACATCCACCTTCTCCACAGACCAACACCTACCATGGGATAGCAAGACCAGAGATGCAAACTCAGAACAACTAATCACAGCAAGTTTCAAATCCTACACGTAGAATGTGAAAAACACTGTCCATTTGGAAGCACAAAAAGCCCCCCATTACACAACTACATTTCTGTAGCCCATCAGATTTGAAGTGCCAGCACAGACACAAGCAGATACAGTATCACTAGAGACTCAAAAGAAAAGAATCCTTCATGAGTTGCTCTTAAATCACAAGCATTCAAAACATTTCTAGCAAGTGAAATATATTTTGTGCACTCAACTTCAAGTATGCCACAAGGGTCACAAACACAATTAAATCCAGTTTACTAAATTTAAATAAAAGGATATTTTCCCCCACTGAACTAAAATATACAGTACTTGTCAACTATTAATTAATTATACTGCATCAAGCACAGCATTCTTACATCTCCGTTCACTGTTTTTCTAGAGCCAAACTGGGATATTCTCCATGTTCTCATATGTATCAAAGACAGTTTACAAGTGCATTTAGCTTTGCCATGTTCCCCCTGTATTTTGGTTGAGTACACAGAGTATTAGTCATCTTTGTTATATTCATGCTCAACACAGCTAAAAAATTGTCCTAAGATATATTCTAAGCAACTGTCAGATTGAAATCTTGACATGTTTATTGTCAAACTATGGCTAATTTAAAAAACAAACTGTTCATATTCTATAGGTTGAATGAATAAACTTGTACAAAAATGCTGGTGTATTTATTGAAATAATTTGTTAACATGTAATTTTATGACTGTTTTACACAGAATACGTATTTCATTTTAAGAATAATTCTTTAAAATACTGCATTAGGTCTCACCATTGTGAATTTAATCAAGAAGTTACCTACAGCAACCTTTACTCATTTTCCTCCACATATACTGACATCCATCCTACATCCAGATGCCGTAAATATGGTGGCTTGGGTTCACTTTCTTAGGTTTGGTTGATTACTGAGGTTTTGGTCACAACTTCACAAACTAGTATTTTAGTAGGAACAAGTGCAACTTCCAAGAACTTTTACCTTAACTGACACAGGCAATCCAGTAATCCATATGCCTCAAAAAACATAGGCACTCTCCAGAAGGAACAGTCCATAGGCAACTCCATGCCTCCAGGCAAGAGGCTGGCGGCTCCTATAAGCAACATACACCTGTTCCTTTTAATTAAACATACAGAGAAGTAAATCATGCAGGACCAGATTGAGCCCTGGTAGAAATACAGTGTACAGAAATAACAAATTAAATACCTTCTGATCAAGTGCACTAGTCAAATGCAGTTATCGGAACAAAAAAAAAATAATAATTAAACATTTATAACAACCTAGGCTGAGAGAGTAAAAGTTATATTTAGAGCTCAGACTAGATTTGTTGCCAGGCAGTAAACTGCTGAATACACATAATTAAGCACACAAAACCAGTATCATGCTAACAAGATTTTAAGAGCAGCACTTAGACGAAAGACTAAAACCATCTTTCACAGCAGTAGAGTCTTCTGTATTCTAAGGACAAGAACCATTTATGCTACACCTAGTGCCATCTATTAGTCAGAAAATGTCATCATTCCTGGGAACAAAGTGAAGAGCTATGAAATAACAGGTTTTGAAAAGTTTCTTAATAACATTTCACACTTGAGAGCCAGAGCCTTCAAACTTAAGAAGAAAAATAAAAGAAGTCATGTGCATCTCAAAATCAAAATCCAGTTTGGCTATTTAAGCTTAGATTTCAAGACAAAATAAATCCCTTATTAAAATATTTTATGTTCTTTGGGAAACAAATGGAAAAGGAGATAAGTTTTCCCTTAATGAAAAGGAATCAACTGTGGCTGAAGACCTAAAAATCTTCAGCTATGACAGTGTTGGGAAGAAAATCCTACAAAGTGAAAACTTCTAGAACAAATACAGCAATGAAACCACCCAATGACACAAGTGGCAAAAAGATCTGTTTTGAGCCATCAGAGGAGAAATACAGACGTGCAGTCACCTTCAGTACACAGCAGTTCAAAATTCATTTTCATCTCTTATAAAGCCAAACCTTACTGTCAGCTTGCTCACTGTAAATACAGAAGACTTCTGGTTTCCCAGCAAAGAAGAGACTTGAGATTTAAGCACCACCACGTTCCTCCCCATACGATCACAAATGACACTGGAGACTGGAGGCACATATGTATTAAAACACAAGGTAAAAAACACAAAGAAAATACTAATACCAGGAATCCCCCCTGCAACAGGACAGGCTCAGACAGGAGTTTCCCACATAAAGCTGTCTCTGATATGTACCTATTGGGGAGCATGGTGCCCAGGTGAACATCAAAAGCAAGGCAACTAAGTCACGGACTTGAACATCGCAAAATACAAACAATATCAGACAAGTCCTTTATCAGAAATAATTACACTGGAATTAATTTTGAAAGTGCCACTGAACTTCACTTTCCCAGTACAAATTATGACAATACTTTGTCAGTGTCCTTTCTGGACAGTTGTAACATTTTATTCCAAGTCATTACAACTTTATTTTTAAAATCAACTTTGAAAAGTACAGAGAACTAAATATCATTTCCTGCAAACCTGAAGCAACTATTAAAGTCAAATGCTTCCACCACATCTACAAGCAAAAAAAAAAAAAAAATTGCCATCAAAAATTTGCTTTCCCCTAGCAAACAACATAATTTAGTAGGACAGATTTAAAAATTTTTCATTCCAGACTGTTCTCTGAGCTACATGTAGCAATCAGGGGATGTCTCAGACACATTCTATTGCATGTTCATAACACTCCAACCTGAACAGCCTTGAAGCCCTACACTTACTCCTAGACATGACTGCGAAAGGCACAATCAACACTATTACAGATTCTGAGACCAAACTATGAACTCATACCAAAGTCAATAAATGCATGTTGCACATATCCCCTTCAACAATCTCTGGTCCAATGGATGGAGAAGTGGACAAAAGTGGATAAAGCACCCATATGCCAGGTATCATCTTTATAAAAGTCCTTTTAGGGCAGCCAGTAGTGGGTACAAGTCAGAGCAGAACATCATCTGTACCAGTCCAGTTTACCACTGAGTACTAGGAATCCATTATTTAAATTCTGTTGCTTCCTAGCCTCTGTCCCCAGCACATCAGCTGGCTGTATGGAGTGACCAAGTTATAGCAGTTACACTTATGCAAGAGCCAATGTAAATGCTGGACCCACTAAGAATTTCCACAACTATTAACTTATGCCTAGTCTTGAAAAAACAAAAGAGCCAACCACCAAACAAAAAGAGAGGGAGCAGTACTTCCCCTTCTGATAAAAATATTCAAAGCATTTCAAATTAAAAGCCATATACCGTTTGACTGTCAACTGCAGTGTTTTCTCCCAACTACTTATTTACCCAACAATTACCTTTTATAAACTCACACAGTCTTCCTCAGATAAAATGTTACCAATGTTTTTTTCTCCTTCTGTTCACAGCAATGTGCCAATATGATAAATACCACTAGGAGTTCCCAAATCCCTCCTCAGAAGCCTACGATAAAGTTTCTAAAGAACCAGAGCAAAATCTCAGTGTTTAAATCTACCACATGAGCTATAGGTCATCTCTTAATGCACTTCTTTGATATTTGGGCTTTCACAATGTCACACTGCATTTTAGTACAAATGTGTAATTTTCTTGTGCCATGCACATTGTTCAGTGCACCCACAGGCACACCTATGGCTTCACAACTGTCACGATGTTACACCTCAAAAGCACAAAAAAGAATCTATAAAAACACAGAATATAAGTTATAAGAACATTATTTATTCTCAGAAATGCCCACTATTCCTCTTGGGATTTTTTCAAGTTAATTGCACAAACAGTTAAAACAACCCTTACTCTCTGCCTTATCCACAAATAAGGGCTTTGACTGACACACACTGGCAAATAAAGGAAAAAAAAATTCTGCCAGGCAAAGCAAGCCTCAACCCTGCCAGCTGCCCCTTAGAATGTAAGTTGTTGCCCCAATGACAGATGGCCACACAGCTCACATGGCACTGCAAGAGCAGCTCCAGCTTTCAGCCCAGCATAATTAAGCCAACCAACTGCAACTCTCCTTTACCTTCATATGCTGCCCTGAAAGATGAAAGCACTACCACGGCCACATTCTGAGCCTTGTCTTGAACAAGGATCAGCTGGGAGCACAGGACAAAGGACAACTGAGAGCAACAACTCCCAGTATAAACTCACAGATTTTAGCCTGGGACAAGCTGAGCGTAAGTCCAGACAAAAAACAGGTATTGTACTAAGAAACACCATGTGGTTCACCACTAGAGTACCAACCACAGGAACCCAAGGACATTACGTTCAATTCTGTGCTTTGCCACAGATGTGGTTCCATGATAAAGATAAATCAATTCAAGTGTACAATACTGCCAGAAAGGAGGGTGCAGACCTTTTCCCACCAGCTCCCACACAAAAGACCCCATGACTGTACAGGTACACAGTCATTAAAACAAAGGAAGGAAGAGGCTAACCACTGAGAAAATCCCTTTTGGTGGCCATTTGCAATCACACTGCTTAAAATATCAGTGAAACTGTGCCTACAGACTTCCCTGGTGACTTTGGGCAAGTTATGCCATTTCTTCATGCTTTCATTTCCCACTGCTGATGTCACAACAATGGTACATCAGTTCATCCCAGGTGTACAATGACAGCTACAAACATAACTGAAGGCCTGTAAGACATGTGAGTTTTGCAATACAAATATCCAAATTAGTAAAACAAAGGGGGATCCTCTACCAGTAACTGAAATTACTCTAGGCAAAAACTAGTGGCAGAATAACAGATATTTCCCCATGTTTACTGCAACTCCAACACAAGACCTTCAGGCAGAAGGGAAGGAAGCAAGTTGAGTGCACTGATTAGTATTCTTTTTACATCACTGAGTGCTTGAACAGCTCCTTCCCAAGTAAACTCTGAGCATATACAAGAGCAAGGATTTCTGTGAAAAGATCAGTAAGTCAGGAACCTTCTGGACTAGAAACTGCTCATTAGTATTACTCCACCCACTGCAGTGCTGTTACTAGAAATACTAAAAGAGGAAACAAAGAACACTGAATTGTTTCTCTCACTTTAAAAATTAAATATGCACACATGTATACAAATCTACTCTTAAAAGAAAAAGAAATTTCTTAGTTAATTTAAACTCTTAAGGTCATTAAGTCTACTACAGTGATTGTCTCTAAGAGACATTTTATCCAGATGGGGAAATTTTTGCCAGCTAGGTTTGCAAAAAGGGATATTTAAGATTTGTCTCCATATAGACAGTGAAAAATACCTGACAGAGGGAAGGAAGAAGCAAACATTGGGAGGAAATATATCACTTATCTGTTTTAATAAAAAAAGGAGCAGGTTGATTTTTTTTAACTGAGCAAAACACTCAATGCAAGAAGGATGCCACATTCTGAAACTTTGCTCTTCTGATCCCTTTGCCCTTTCCCAAACCATTTACTGATTTCAAAAGCTAGACGAATTAAAATTCATTTTCTTTAATGTATTTGGCCATTTCTCTAGAACTTATGAATTTAGGAAAAATACAAAACATGTCCCAGAAATCAGAAGGAAATCTTAACCAGGCTCAAGCAGTTTACCCAGCCACCACAATGCACACACAGTATTTACATTACTGCAAAATGTAATCTTTCTTCCAATAGGACCCTCCTTACAAGAAATAAATCTCAGTGAATGTTTAATGCTCAGTATATATAGATAACTTTAGTGTCTACATCTGCACCAAAACATCATAAAGATAGTAAGAAAAAGAAATGGTCTGTTTTACTATTTAAAACTTGCTCATTATGAAAGTGGCAATTATTTCCACCATGCAAGTGACAAAGAGTTGAAAATTTCTGCCTTTCACAGCCATTACAGCACCATTTCACCAGACAACCGGTTTGCTAATAGTGGTAGCCCAGAGGAATGCTCAGAGCCAACATTGCTGATAGGGAAGAAACATTGGGATAACAACCAAAGTGCATTTAGTCTGAATAATCACTATGTCCAACTCACTATGATTTAGGTAATGTTCTTGATTCCACACAATTGTGCAACATTTCTAGATCTTACACACACACAAAAATATACTGGCAGCTTGTAGCACTCTTTGTGATATTGGTCATTGAGTAAACTGAAATTAATGAAAAACTATGGACTCAGTCTGCTGGGATTTATCCAGGAACATGGCAACAAACCCACTCTTAGCACCAATGGATAACAGATATTTTTTGGCAGGCCTTTGAAAGAGAGGAGTTAAAAATCATGCTTTTTCCACACACTACCTACTTCTAACTTCCATTGTATTAATCAGCATATGAGTAACCCACAGCAGAAAGAAAACTCAAAGCTTCAGTTTCTCAAAAAAGTTATCCAGAAAAACATAGGCTGAAAAATTAATGAAGTGAATATGAAAACTGATCTTGAACTGGAACGCCACATACTATTGAGATTGAAATTTTAAAATAAAACATCATTTGAAATTAATTTTCTGTTCTTCTCTCTCTTTTCCTCATATTTTTACAAATTTACAGATTTCAATGTTAGTATGACTGATACACCTCCCTTTAAACGTACATTTTAAAGTTAGCTTGTCTGTAACTGAAAAATCAGAATAATTTCACCTCCTCTTCTTTTCTGGCATTTAAAAAGCAGTTTTAGAGGAGATGGGGCAGTTAGTAAACATTATTTCCTGTTTAGACTTTTAAAGTTAACAAGCTCAGATGTTCAAACATTATTTAGACAAAATGGGAGATCCGACATCACATTGACAAGTACTGTGATGAACAGATCTTCACAACAGAGCTCCATTAGACAGACACCCACTGAACCTACTGGGATATGCCTTTTCCAGTTACTTAAACCTTTCAAATTAAGGTAAAATTTGACAGTGACAAACCATACTGATACTGTCAAGTATACGTATCAGATTATTGATCAAAAGCTGCTGATCAATGAGAAGAAATTTGGCAGGATATGAAAGATTCTAAACCTGTTATCAAAGGCCACTTGAAGTTGCTCAGGTATCACCCATTATCACAATCACACCCATTCTACTTCTAGTCATCCTGACAGCAACAGTAGCCCAAAGCACTAATCCTCTCTCCTCCCACTGATGCTCAGCTGGCCAAACAACTCTAGTGTTGAAGGAGGTTCTCTCAACAGCAATCCAAGGCACATATCTTAGAGGCTCAATTATTTTAGAGCCTTGCGGAGACTTCAAAATGGAACCAGAGGGAGCTCCAAATGGATCTCAATACAAGAGGGGTGAAATTTGATGATTTGTTAAGGTCTCTTCCAACCCAAACCAGTCTGTGATTCCATGAAAAGTGGTTCTTCTGTGACGGAAAACCACTACACACTTTCATACACTGTAATCACTGTGGACCTTCCGTCTTCCGAGTTCCTAACAGATGGAGCTCAGCTATCTCCTGTCCCTACCCACAGTCTCAACTTGGACAGTTGCAGCCAACACAGGCCCAAACAGAGCAAATGAAACTTCAGAGTAAACGCTGGTTTATTTTGAATAACTGCTCTTCAAAGACTGTGGATGAATGTCCAAGAAAATGGTCACAGATCTCACCACCTCCAGAGAAAGGTGAGGCATCGCATCTTGAAAACAATTAACATAACAACCGTCTATGTGCTGTAGTCCTTCTGTCAAGATGGCAGCAATTGAAGGAAATAGTAAACATTAATTTGAGCAGCCACTACACACAATTTAATTGATGACCCAACAGCATCTGGGTCACCTTTCTGGCCTCTTGCTTTCCCAATTATCAGGAAAGGCTTATTTAGCCAAAAAAGCATTCCGTTTTATCCGTAGCTGTTAGAAACAATGATTAAAATATTAAGTTTTCCCACGCTTCCGCAGCATAATGCTCTTTCTAAGGGTACGTTGACAAACTAAACTTTTTAAATGTACATTGATAAACTTTCCAACAATTTATTTCTTACAGGACTACAGCAAGTCTGCACCAAGACCTATGTCTCAAATTCCAATTAAATAAGAAATTTACACATTTCCTCTCATTTTTCCAAGTACAAGAAGCTTGGGAACTGTAAATTTTACCCAATTATCTCCTAGAAAAAAAAACACTTATTGACAAAATAAGAATGTAAAAATAGGGAGGATACTTTATACACACACAGGATCAGTAATGCAGCAATTAAGTAAGGAGATTAATCTGTGTAAGAAGAGAAAATTGAATACATTCAAGAGACAGTTCTGAGTTTCTCTTTGGGAGCCTTAAGAATTCACTAAGACAGCAAGACGGGATGGCTGTATCACACAATTGAAAAATATCTTCCCATAAGCATTTAAGTAGTACTTTAGACTTTTAACAATTATTGATGAACCAGACTGGACTGGGTTTTCTGTTACAAAATCAAATTTCAAATAAGAGCTAAGCACTAAAAAGAAAATCAGTTGTTTTACCTTTCATGTCATTTCAGATCAAATTCAAGTGCCATTTGCAGCGAATGGGAATCTCTCAGTTAGCCAGGATTTCAGTAGGGTTTGAATGAGAACATCGAAAATTGTTACTGCCGTGTTAGAATTATTTCAATTACTAAGCATCATCTGAAAGAAATCAAGGTAAAATGTACTTCTTCAAATATAAGTAAGAAGTATACCAAGATACTGTGAAATAAACAACTTGTTTCATGTGCTTTTAAATGTACTAATAAAGCCGTTAGCCTTCTTGCTAAAGAAAAACACACTTGGCAATTGTAACATCTGACTGGTTTTCAGGATAGCATCTTTGTAGTATTTGTTTCTTCAGCAAGGTATGGTCTCAAAACCACAATACAGGAAACTGGTGAAGTCCTCACCCTGCTGTTGTACAGATACAGCCAAACTAGCTGAGAGACAAAAACTGCATTATTGTTTTAGCCAAGGCTCTTCAGCAGGTCTAACAATCCAAACGGAGAAGGGAGTGCCTTGCAAGAGCATAATGAAAGAGGGTCAGGCTAACTCAAATTACCTTCCATTTGCCACAGGCTAAGAGCATACACATGAACAATTACTGTGAATCAGACACCACAGATCAGCTGACATATGGTAACCTGTCATCCTACAATAACCTGTCCAAATACAAAGATAGCTTGAAATTTAGACCTGCTGTAGAGCTACAACTCTCCCTTATTCAGAAAGCAAGACAGTAAACCCTGGAACCTTTGCTTCTGGATGTGTAAGCTGAAAACAAGCAACAGAAGAGAACCCGCAAATGAGAGCCCTTAAGGTAAACAGGCTGTTTCCAAATACTACAAACTGGGATTACCAAAAGGAAATAGTTACTGTAACATGACCTGTTCATGCTAACTAGCCCTTAAAAGCATGCACACATCACAATGACCATGAGACTGTAAATTCAGCTCTTCTGCTGGTGTGGACACCGGTTATTTAAAATAAGTATAGGAATTCCAAGTACAGTTGTTGATTTGGCCTTGTTACCATGTAGAGGCAATCCGAAGTAGGACAAAACCCAAGCTTTTGTTTCCCAACCTTATTCCCAGGTGTGCTCATTTCTCTATGCTGTGTGCACCTACTAAGCTCAATGCAGTCAACCAGCACAGAAAAAGTGAGGAAAAGCTTTACACACTCTACCAGCATTAGATTGGCACTCATATGGCACAGCTGATTCAGTTTTTTGGAACACAGAACTGGTTGCACAAGAAGATAAACACTACTATTATTTTGATTCTGGAATACCAGTGATATCCGGTACGTATGAGAAGCATATCTACACAAGCTTCTGTGGAATAACCTACATAGAATCAAAGTACAGCTGCTCACCAGAAACAAACCTAGGAGTCTGAGTGGCAAGGTTTCCAGGCAGAGCTCAACTATGCAGCAGTTTGAGCTCCCAGAACAAAGCAGTGCCTGAACTACCACATATGAGACATCAGAGGGACCTGACAAACCTGGCAACGGAGTGGAAACTGCAGGTTTCTGTTACAACAAACAGTAGGTTTCATTGTATGTCCCACAGCACAGAGCCCCAGCAGCATTGCAACAGCTCCTCTCAAATACACAGGACTGACAGCAGGTACTGGGAAAGGCTCCAACCCCTCACAACAGCCAAGCTGATCTAAGGGTGACCTACAAGGGCAAGGGCCAGTCCCACTTATCACCAATTCTCTTACGCACTCACCCAACCCTGCAGTTAGATAGCCCCAACAGCTAAACCAGCAGGTAACTACTCAGAGTGTTTTGGAGGCTTGGTTTCTGTGGTGATATGGTTCAGGAGCTAAGAGTGTCAAAGCAAGGCAAAGGCTGAGCATGGAATTAGAAGCAGGAGAGCCAGGACAACCTCTTTCTCTAACAAAAAGGCTCAACAATTATTTAGCTCTCTTGGAAAAATGCAACTAAAGGAAGTATCTCAGAGGAGAGCACCAAAAAATAGTCCCCAGAAGCCTACTGAAAGAACTTCACATTTTATAAGTGTTCATTGCTTGTTTATCCCAGCTTCTACCCACAAATGTATAATAATTTTAAGAACAGGCAGCAGTATAATCAGGAAAACCGTTATTGAGAGGAACCACAATGACTACTATTCAAGCTATCTTTTAACAAGGATTCCACATTGATAGATTTTAATCACCTCAAGAAAAGTTCATTGAACTTTCTAACAGGAAGTACAATGCACATAATAGAAGATGCCTCTAGAGCATCTTCTTTACTTAGGAAGCTACATCTAGAACTTAATATTTTCTTCTAAAAAAATTTAAAAGCACTAATATACTAGAAGAGCATAATTTTGATGTTCTGTAATTTCACTGCATGTCTTAATTTTCTTTCTTTCCCTCCCGTCTCCACAGCCCCCATTTCACAAGAACTAAAGGAGTCAAACTAAAAGCCTAGATTATATCCAGATACTACAGCTTAGTACCATTAACAAGAAAAACCAAGTTTTGCTCCCCTTCCAATCCAAGTGCTGAATACAGAAACATTGTGCAAGTAAGAAACAAATACTTAATAATCTGAAAACATGAAAAGATTAGGTAATGACAAATTCAACTAAACAAACCTTCCATTTTCTCAATTCCTGTTTAGTTCAGTCAGTTCACCTCTGCTCTTGTTATCCGTACGTTGTGCAGCTCTGGTTTAATTTTCCTATTGCATCTGTTAATAATGTGTAAGCCAAATATATTTAATCACTAATTGATACAACTTAGAAACCTAATAGGAGCATACTACCTCTCCTCTTCCTAGCAGACCAAACAGTTTACAGGCACAGGCTGCAAGAGGAAGTTTAAGTGTTGCCACAGGTGATACACGTTAACAATGCATCTGGTGCATCCTCCTTCCAATTACCCCAGGGACCCAAGGAGAGCGTGGCCAAAGGAGTTGTCCTGGCTGCAGTGGCAGGCCCTGGGATGCCACCCCTGTGTGTGTGCTCAGTGTGCTGAGCAAACACATGGCACAGCAGCGGCTCTGCACAGGCACTGCACATTCAGCACTCCAGGCACTCCAGGCTCACCACGCTGCTGAGGGAGCTGCCCGTGGAAAGCAGGCTGCCAGCCTGACCTTCCCAGGCAGCTGCTGGGCTGACAGAGCGTTCCGACTGCTCCAATTCTATGCATATACATCAAAGCTTCAGATCCAGTGCACAGAATGTTTATTTATGCTCAACAATGAGATGCTTCATGCCCGCACACCTGCAGAAAAAGCCTGACATACATTGCACAGCTTTGGTCGGCTCTGTAACTGTGATTGTCCCGGGAAACACCAGAGCAAGGAGGGGGGCACAGAGAATAACCCTCCCCCAAAGCACAAAGATATAAAATAGACCCATGGAAGAGGCTTCATTATCTCTTAAACCACTGGGATCCACATTTTTGTAACACAGAAAGTGAAAAAAAAAAAGATTTGGCATTTCTGGGAAGCTATAACTGATGTTAATAGTCTCATGACTGACTAAAATATACCAAAACTACAGACAATGGGGGGCATACACTTAGTGTGTATGCCAAGAATAAATACATTTGATTTTGATCTCTCCAAATGAAATAGAAAGCTTTAGCATAGGTTTATGCACTTGTCCTATATGAAGGACAACAAAGGTACACAGATATTCCTTTGTGCTCCTAATGCAGAATGAGGCTTTGGGAAACAGAAGTACTTGAAGAACCAAGTTTACAGACTCTAAACTTTTATCTGCAAGGTAGACTTCGGAAACTTTTCATTGCAAAACCAAGAATTATATTTCCAAACGTGAATATATCTTTTCCCAGCCCATTACTCACTTCCAAGAAACAGAGAAAAGCCTTAACTAGATTTCTTTCCAAGGAAGAAAGCAACTGACGCCCAATTTGACTTCTTGTCCTAAGGGATGACCCTACAAAAACTGAAACCCATTTAGGTGCTTTGATTCAAGTCTGCGCATTTGCTTCAGAATAAGAGTAATTTAACTCAGTTACTGTAACTGCCCTGCACTTACCAAATAAACCTTTTGGTGCACATACTAGAAAAAACCCCTATCTAATCATGCACGTGCTCACACACATACACTTGAAACAGAGCCAAATAAAGACTCCTTACCTTCCCTAAGATATTTATCTTAACATTATAAAATTGAAACGTTGTGAGTAAGGACTCTGCTGGAGCTTAGTTTCTACACGTTTGTTTAACACAGCCTAACCTACTCTTTTTCCCACTACGTCAAGCCCTCGTGTCCCCTATACAGACAAATGACTAATTCAATTACCTTGTGTGCTGACAGGCCAGCTGGTTGCTCCTTCTTGGCATGAGTAGAGAGGGTGAGTTATAAATGTCTTTCCCTCATCGTCTTTGTCCTCTGCCCAGCCAACAGTTTCCACAAAACTTAACTTCACACCCCTTTGTCAACTTTGGTTGAAAAGAGCTAACATGTTCAGAAATTGCAGAGTGACACACAGACTGTATGGGTGTATGTATCTTGTTTTCACTGGAAAACAGATTGGGGTGAGGAGGGGAAGCAAACTCACAAGGCAGGTTTACAGGCTGCATGTATTAAATTTGCCTCAACTCCAAAAGTATTGACCCAGCTTAACCCAATCTAAATTGGAGCTGCCACAGTCCCACCACACCCACAGGCGTTCAGTGTTATCCCTTCCCTTGTAGCAGCACTCGTGCCAAAAATCAACCTGGGAAAAAAAAAGGCAGCGAGCGTTTGGCGCAGGCAGCTCCGGAGCCAGCTCCCTGCCTTGTCACATGGCCACGGCCAGCACGTAACAGCAGTGCGCAGCTCGGTGGCAGATGCAGCTGGGTGCTCAGAGCACACAGGGGCCGACCCCAAGAGCACTTAATGCTGGACATACAGCTCAGAACCTCGTTAGTGCGACATCCAGTGATGTGCTGGTTTTATAGAAGCACATTGCACTAATGGAGTTATTTTGAGAAAAACAGAAACGACAAAAAAATACTCATATGATAGCTCTGAGGTTGACAATTTCAGCTGCATTCTGGACAAGATCTTTTGGTCATTTAAATTAAGTGTCTAACCTTGTCTTTTTCCTAAAACTAGCCAAACCTATACACTCAAGGAAGAAAAAAACAGCACTATAAACAAACATGGGAATATTTAATCATAAACATTATGAAATCCAGGTTTCCTTTTGGGTAGACCTTTGTCCTAAAGAAAATAAAAGGACACATCTATTCTATATGCTTCATGCAGAACTACAAAACCACTGAATAAATCACTGGTAACCCCACTGGTGACTGGGGAGAGATCAGGAGGGAATAGATAAAACAGAAGTGGCATAGTGTAGCCAGAGTGGCTAATTTAGATGGAGAGAGGTGTGAACAGGAGAGCATAAGGCAAAATATCTTGGGAAGCATATCCTGATGACATCTTATCTTGGCTGTACAACACAGTGAGTCTGGGGGAGAAAACACTTTAATCTGCAATCATTTATGATCTCCCTTCCCCACTAATCAGAACACAGGTACACAGGTATTGTTCATCAATGTGTAATAGAGACAGCATGGTTATATATTCATTAGATTTGTTCCTACTACAAACATAAAATGAGAATCATTCCAGTATAAAGCACAGCTTTGTATGATTTTTAAATTCTTATAAGGAACTTTTGAGGAAGGGTTTTTAAAACAGCATTTTTTCCCAGTGATCTATTTATTAACAATAGGCATCATAACTTGATTTTTACCCAGAAGTGAACATGTAACAGCTGTTACTCAGTTGTAAAACACTGTCTACTTACGCAGCATTAAATAATAAATAAAGCTCAAGACCTAGTACATGTTTTACTAAGCAATCTAACGATATGAAACAAGAAGTTCCAAAGATTAACTGTGAGCTGTATTATAAACTCTGTCCCATGATATCTGTGCTTATAAGTACAGAGCTGTAATATGGAGGAAAGAAATTAACAATAACAAAAAATAATTTCTGTTCAGTCACAGATGCACTCAGTATCCAGCAAGAGGTTTCTTTTAACAAATTTAAATCTGAGTTCAATAGTAACCCTTGCCTAACATCTTAAACTGATTCTTTTGTACAGTCTTTTTTATGATGACCTACATTGCTTGGAAATAAAGGTGAAAAAAGTCAACACTGATCTGCATGGTATAGTCTCACCCCAGTATATTGGCTTTTAATTTAGTAGCATTATTCATCAGCCTTTACTGCAATAGCCCTGCACAAAGCGATCAAAGTCACATGTAAAACTGAAATTACCTTCCAGATATAGTGGATCAGACCTTGCAAATCCTGAGATAGAACAGAAACTGCACTAGAGACACCTCAAATGTAGATGGAACACTAATGACAAAAAAACCTTAATGCTGTTGAGACATTTTTGGGCGAGACCTAGCACAACTGACCTTCAAGAATGCAAGGAAAAAGCTAGCAGTGATCCACATGGAACGGTAATTTCCACAAACCATGGAATTTGATTTTGTTATAATTTCTTCACCACTGAGTGGTCAACAGCACAGAACAATGTAAAAAAATAAAAAAAAATTAGGTGAGTCCAGAGTTCCAGAAACGTCAGAGTAATACAAACACACTGCAACCTCACATTTTAATAAAGTTTCTGCCTGTATCTTTAGCAAATTAGTAATATATGAACAGTGGCAGTCAAACGTAAAACTGAATAATCACTGCATTTAATCCATAAGCACAACATTCTTTCTATAAGTTGCATTTTCATCTGTTTAAAAGGTGAAGTAAGCCATGGGGTTGAAAAAAATCCCTATATTCTGCATATGGAAGATCGATGATGTAAACCCTCAGTGCATGTCTTTGAGAGGAAGAAGTTCTTTTTATGTTGTTGTTTTTCTTTATTTTCTGTGTTGTTGTTTTTCTTTTAAATGTCAGTATACCAGAGAAGTCATTTTAATCATATAATTACTGAAGATTTTGGAAGGTTTACACAAGACCCATAATTGGGCATAAGACATCACATCCTCTGGTTATATACACAGCAATCTGGTCTGGGTAACATTCTTTGCTCTGACCAATGTGTGCGAGGGGAGGCGGGGGAAGGAAGGGAAGGGACGGGAGGGGGAGGAATGGAGAATTAAAAATACTTCCTCAGATTAAATTTTCTTTACTTCATTTACTTAAAATGTTTTGATTGCATTAAATGCACTAAAATATTTATCGCGACGCATCTCTGTAGTTAAAATACCTTGTTCTCAATGTGATATCCTAGATATTCAAACAAAAGACATCCAGCTGACAATGAAGCCTTTTTTTTTTTTCTTTTAATTTTAAAAAGACATTTGTACACCTAAGACCGCAGCACGGATCAGTCTCCTTTATCACGCCGGAGTTGTGACAGGTAATGCATAAAAAATTAAAATCCAATCCACCAGATAAGACATGCAAAATGTCTCCTCCAATCCCACCCCCATCTNAAAAAAAAAAAGCCCAGCCACCACCAGCCCTGCACATTCGGAGCACAGGCACAGTGGCACCCCCAGAGCCACAACTGGGGCGACAGGGACAGGCTCGAGGGGCCGTCACCCCCGAGGCCCCCCGCACCCCGCTCCGGGCTCCATGAGGGGCGAATCCCACCTCGCCGCTTCCTCAT
>VYXF01003965.1:269316-279731 GCA_013397295.1 Polioptila caerulea | reverse complement strand
GGGGTAGCCCGGAGTCCGCCGGGCCCGGGGTAGCCCGGAGTCCGCCGGGCCCGCCGGCAGCAGACGGGCAGCGGAGGGGCCGGGCAGGCTCCGCTCAGGCCGCGTGTGTTGAGGGAGAGGGGGCGGACGTCTGGCGGCGGTGCCTTGTTGTGGTGCCGTGCGCCTTGGTAACCCTGCCTGGGCTGGGATTAGCCGTGCTGTGGGCGCCGGCTCGTTTCGGTCTCTTCACTGGTTGTTAACCGCTTTTTACCTCTGTACTTGTGTATGTTCCATGGCCGCTGTGCCCACTCGTGTTTGTGCTGTCTTTTGCTAATACGAGGATAATGCTCTTTGGGCTTTAGACAAGTGTGTGAGGCTTTTCTTCCTTTATTATATTTGTTGTGTTGGTACTCAGCTGATGGGCTCAGAGTGGGGAAAAATAGAAAACGAAGCTAGTTGTGGTCTTTTTCCTTTTCAGAAGTCACTTAATAAAATGGATGGCACAACACAAGCAGTAAAGGAGAGTTCTTCTCCTTGTAGGGTTGCTCGGGAATCTACTTCTAATGCTGTGAAGGTGGGTTTGTGTGGAGTCCTGCTTAAACTAAGCCCTGGGAGCTTCTGGAACCAGAGCCCTTGTCTATGCCTGAAAAGCAAGAGAGTGTTGTCTGGTATAAAATGTAAATAAATGACGGTAATTAAAAACACATTAGGTAGGAGCTTGTTTCAAGCTGACTAATGAAGGTATAGCTAAAAGAAATGACAGCTTCTAAAAAGAAAAAGACTTTAAAAACATTTATACTTGTGATTCTAAAGAAAATGACAATGGAATTCTGATTCTCAGCTCAGATCAAATATGAATGTATGAGAAATCTCAGTAGTTGTTAAGGAGCACTTTTTAGACTTAACATTTTGTTGCCTTAAAGAATGACTGAAGAAACAGTGGAGGATATTTTTCCATGTCTAAGGGAAGTAGGTCTTGCCAACTTCCCTGATATTAGGGGAAGAAATAATGACATTAAGCTCCTGTGAGAAGAACTTTGTAGGGAAAAAGAATATAAACATCAGTCTATTTGGGGACAGTTTTTGTCATAATGATTACCAGGCTACTCTACTGAACATCCTATAGGGCTACATAATTACATGTAAATAGCATTAAAATATTTTTATTTTTGGTTTTAGCATTGTGAAACTCTGCTTAAACTCTTGAATGGGCAGAATAACCCTACCCAAGTATTGTGCTGAACTTACTGTGTCATGGTTAAGGATTGTTTCTCCTTATTGAAAACTTCTAATCTTTAAACAGGAGTATTTGGATTGTTCGAATCCATTTCTCAGTTGTGATCAGTTGTGCTCTCTTCACCAAGCAAACAAATTCTTGGTGTCACAAGTTTACCTGAAATTGCTCAATGTAGGTATACTCCAAATTTTTAGTGCTCTAAACCTTTGAAAGTTTGTTTGAGGATGGATGACAGGCTAATTTTTGCATAGAGGCTACGAGAATCTAAAGGTTCTGATACTAGAATAAAACTTTGTTTAATTGAAGCAAACTCTAAACTTCCTTAAGCAGTCTTGAACTAGTTTGAAACTGAGTGGTCTCTTGGCCTACAAAAACACTTTCTGTAATTTGCTCCTTAAGGTCCAAGATGTACTCTCATTGACAACCAAATACATCGAGGGCAATCTATAGAAGTTATGCAGAAGTTGGGGATAAATGCTCTGAGTTGATACAATGAGAACCTCATGCTGAATAAAAGACTTGTTTCAGTTACTCAATAAATTATTGGTGCAAAAAAAAAAGTGATTCCTGTAACTATTCAGTGTTTGCTTAGAATGGAGTAAAGAAATACTTGCAGTGCACTTGTCTGACATTCTTGGCTGTGCTTTAGAAGGCCAGAGAGTAGAAAGCCTGAAAACTCTTCAAAATATTGACTAAATCTCTGTATCTCTTCTCATAGCTGTTAAATGTATCCTGTCTGAGACTTGATCATAGTATCAGGTGTGTTTGTCAGTGTTTAAAATGTTCTACTTAGCCATCCTGTGTCTCCATTGCTGCTGTAAAGCCTCTAGGAAGGAAAATGTCATTCTGTGATGGAAATGGCATTGAATGCCCAAATTAATAATTTGGGCTTCATTGTATTGACCACTGTGGAGGTGCCTTAAGCCATCCTGTATGATGTGCTAATAAGCCATTCCTGAATGTGGGTGTGATTTATACTGGCAAGATAATTTTGCCTTTGTCAAGACAGCTTTTTCTTTATTTAAATTGGGAAGAGAGGGAATGGGAAGTGGAGCTAAACTCTGCAGTGATCTCTTTGCATAATTGTCAACAATAGAAATGCTTGCTGGGCTGGTTATGTTGGCCACAAATCACCTTTTGGTGACCCTTGAACAGCCTCACATTATGAACAGAAAAGGTGTAAGACCTGGGTGAAGAGCTTGCTAGGAGCATTTATAGCATAAGCAATTTGGATAGAGTTGTCAAGTGCTAGCTCATCATATTGAGACCATCTTCTAAGCTGCACTGAACTTCAAATGTGTGTGTATTTAAATGTTAATGATAACTGGTTCTCTGTTTCTTCTTGAAGAGTTGGCTGCTGCTTTGAAGAGATCACCTTCCTTCCTGCATGGAGGAAGAGATGCCACAGAGTGCCTGGTGATAACAGTAACTTGTTAATTATGTGTTAACACAGAATAGTTAGAGATGAGGCAGCTTCATAGAGAGATGTGCAAGTCGTGGTGGGGGGGATTCCTATTTGTGAGGGGGATGTGCAGAGACAAGAGCAACTTTGAGTCAGCTGAATCTCTCTAAAGTGAACACAGTTAAGACAAATACCAAGACAGTGAATCAGTGTTTCTTTTCTAGATTGTCGGAGTATTGGTGAGAGTTTAGAGGTGGTGGGGTCACCGAATAAGCAGGATTGGGAAATTACTATGGGACAATGTAAAGTGTTACATCAGCAAGGCTGATTGAGGCCAGGGTGATCTGCAGGAATCACCACTGTTTTATTCTATTTAATGTATATGTCGACTAGCAACCTGAAAAGACTTGCTTCAGAGCCTGTTAGAAATGCTTTGAATGTGGGACAGATTCATTTAAGTTGTCATGATCCATCCTTACCCTGAAGATGTGGGTATTGCTTTAACAGTTGCTCAAAACAAGTCTAGGATAACAGATTTCAATGAATCTGTGATCTGTGAATTACTTTGAAGGGGTTCACAAAGTGTAAGTAAGGACAAACTTCAACTTGTATATGATGGCCTAAAGCTCTACTTAAAAATTATTCTGAAATAATAATTTTGAAAAGTGAAAAAATAAATGACCCCCCCGAATTGCTGACTTTTAATTAAGTGACAAATGCATGGTGTTCTCCCTAGCTTTTGCTTCCTAATACTTGTGAGAGAACAAGAAATATTTTGAGAACATGGTTATAGTTTATTATACAAAGCCCACCAAAGAGCCTTTAGCTACAGCTTGTGGATTTGAACAAGAAATACAAGGAATCATTTTTTTTATTGTGCTTTTTTTATCGATTCAAGTGGTTTTGCAAAGGAACCACATGTCTCTCCCTCTCTGTATGGATGAAAGTGAAGCAGAAAGGGCTGAAATGACTTGTCCAAGAGCATTTCCAGGCTATTAACAGGGCTATGAACAGAACCCAGGGTACAGGAGTCCTTACCTAAGGCTTTCTCCATGGTGTCATGTTACTGTTTTCAGAAGTAAAAGAATTTTGCCCATTTCTTACCTTCTCATATGCTACTAATATGTCCCTGGACTAAAAATACTGCATTGAAATTTGGGACTGACCCAGTGTGAATTTCTGACTTGTCGCTCTTTAAACTTAGGGGGTTGTTTCTCCTAAGATTGAAAGATGTGGGCCTTTCAGAAATAGCTAACAATACCTAGAACTGGTTGAACATGCTTGCTGTGCAGCTCAAAAATTCCAATGTCATTTTGTTGCAGCGTCTCTGACCCTCAGTTCCTCTTAATTGTGTTTTACAACCCATCTCACGCAGCCAGAATCTTCTCAATCTTGCAGAAAAATACTCTTAAGTATATCCTCCTTTAACCTGGAATCCATGTTTCCTGAAATCCAGCTTGATGTTAGCTGACCTTCCTGGGTTGCCTTCTGGGAGAATGTCTGTGGCTGGGATGTTTTCTGTTGCTATACCAACCTGGTTTCTGCACTAAAAATAAAGACCTCGGGCTGGGGAATGTGTGTTGTTTCCTATAAGCTCACATGACTGTTGCAACATGTTACCTAACATGTTAATTCTAATTCTGCCCTAACAAAAGCTCTCTGGAGGCATGAGTGGTACTTCAGTTCTCATTAATTTTTTTTTTAATAAAAGTAACTTCTGAAAAAAAGTCCTGGAGGGATTGTGTTTGAGTTTTAAAGCATTATTAGCTGTCTTGGTAGAAATTTCATAGCTAGATAAATACCTATACAGCTGCCTTCTGGGATTTTTGGGAGTATGTTCAGAGGAGAGAGAGGGAGTATGGAGCCATTTCAAGTATCCATTCTATATTTTGAGCCCATTTTTCCTGATAGTACCCAATGAAATCACCAAACTTGGTCCTCTGGATTATACTGAATTTAGATGGTTCAGATAGTCTGGACTGATACAAAGCTTCATTTTTTAAATTAATTAAAATAAATTTGGTAAAAATCACATATTTTATGTGTGATGAGATAGTATTTTGACTTGGTGGTTCTCATTCACTCAAGGTTTGCTTCTCACTGTTCATTTTCAGACATGCATGCACAGAGACCAACTATGGACTTCACTCAGTTTTTATTCCTTGGAGCCCATTTTGTTTTGCACATTACATCAGCAGTATGTCCATGTGATGAGTTCTGTCTTTGGAGCTGGGATTTTCTGTCCCCCAAATAAGGCTGCTGTGGGTGTTATTTGTATTGCCTTGGAGAGGATGTAGCCTCAAGATTCTTTCAACATAATGAATTGAGTCAGGTCCCAAATGAGGAATGTTTACAAGAAGTACATCCAATACTCCCAACTGGAAAAATCAATCATTTAATACCAGGAGGCTGGAGTTACATGAGAGCCCAGCTCCATATTTAGACCTACCAAAGGAAAAGAATGGCTTCTTTATGAATTTTTTTGCTGTTTTGCGGGGTGGTTCTTGCCTAAAAATATCTGTGGGATTCTGAGCTCCTCATTTTCACAAAGTACTTACGTTCCCTGAAGCTGGTCTATCATGAGCCTAGAGGTGCAGGAACAGTTAGGGACACTTTGCTTCATCTTTGTTATGAACAGCCAAATGCAAAATGAGTATGAGGTTTTCATTTTCAATGTGTCAAACAGTTGGCAGCATTGTAGAGCATCCAAAAGTGGGGTGCATAAATGGGATTTGGTATATCCATACAGAGAGGGGTCAGCAGTGAGAAGTGATGCTGCTTTCAGTCCTGAAGGCAGTAAGACAAAAGTGGTCCCAGCATCAGCACATGAATACAACTGCCTTCACTTCAAATCTGGAGAGCATGTGGGTGTGGGTTTTATTGGTACTGACAGTTTTAACCCTAACAACAATGGTTAACTGGTGGGAACAAGTTCTTCATGGTAAAAAGAGAGAGATGGCAGTTTTTCCCTTTGCTGTCTGGTTGACAGATGCCATTTTAGATGTCCTGCTCCAAAGCTGTGTCCTTTTCTACCATAAAAGTTCTCTCAGTATAGAAAGATTGAACTCACACAGGTAAAAAAAAAAAAAGTGTAGCATATTGTGTACCTATGTCCTGCCAGCTTGCTCCTTCTCTAGTTTGAGCAGGTAGAAGAGAGGAATTTTGGTCTTTTTTCTCCATCTTGCTGTCTCAGGTGGACCTCATGGTTGTGTCCTATCTGATAAGCAGGGAATAAGGTCTAGTTATTCTTATGACAAAAAGATATTTAATCAGAAAGTGTTTTTGCATGCCCTGAAGAGTGTTTTGCAGTTGGAGTCCAAATTGCTGTTGCCCTTAAGAAGCAATCCTACTCTTCAGTCATGTTTTTGCTGCCTCTCCCCTGTACCCTGTTCTGTCAACCAGCATTTTTGCAGCAGCACAGTTAGGCAGATCAAGGAGGTAAAATCACTGCAAACTAATCCAGCTGAAGGCACAGCTATTTTTCAGACACGTGTAATTGTAGTGCAGAGAAGTGGTGGGAAAGGATGGCCCTTACACAAAGGAAGCTTGCAGACAGATTGGCTCACTGTGATCCTGGAAGCATGCCTTTAGTATTTCCCTGGGCCTGTGGGTAAAAGTCATTCCTAAGTAGATCTGTTTTATTGGAATGCTCTCGGCCTTCGCTGTGCTGCTGTAGGAGCTATCTGGGCTGCTGCTGAAGCCCCACGTTCTGCTCTGTGGTTGAGCTGTGCATCCAGGCGGGTGGCAGCACGTCCTTCAGAGATGGCCAACCTGGAAGGATGCAGAGAGCAGAGACTTTAAGCCTCGTAATGACTTGAAGCAGTTAATTTCTCCCTGTTGCCACGTGGTGGTGATGTTGGTTGTTGCCTTCAAGGAGCTTTGAACTTCTGCTGCTGAGGGCACGTGACAGTTAAGTTGGCAAGAACTGTCTTACAGGCCAGTGCATTACAGTGGGTGACTTTCTCCAGTGCTGCATGGTTTGTCAACTTATCCACATGGTGGTGATATGTTTGCTTCTGTTTATCCTCCATTTTCCACGTACACATTCCTACACCTCAGCCGGGTCAGCTAATCAACAACAGGAGATGTTTTCATAGGAATATCTGACAAAACTATAATAGATTTTAAGGGTAGCATGCTGCAGGTATCCCCTTTTGAGTCTACTCGGTTGTCATCCTAGGTTATTCTAGATCTAGAAGGTTTTCCTATCCCATCTTTGTCACATCAAAGGCTTGATTGTGATCTTTTTGATTCCCCAATGATCTTGTTTCTGTGGTGAATCTCTAATGTGTCAGGGTCTTATCATCATCTTATTTTATGCTGATAAGCAGGCATGGAGGATAGATCATCCATTCAGAAGAATGTGCGTATAAATGAGATCAATGGCACTGGAAAATCCTCTCCACCAACTCTTGGTGATGAGCATGAGTGTGATCTAGGCCTTAACAAAATTTATGTAATATATGTAAATGCACATTCACTGTCAGGACAGCCTACAGAACAACTGATTTAAATATATTAAACAAAATCTGTTTTTTCTCCACTTGGCTGTGTCCAGTACTACAAACTCAGATTTACTGAGGCACTGAGTTCTTGAGTCTTGAATCTTCTTGTTGCTTAAGTTTTTATGGGTTTTTTTGCACCAAATCAGAAAAGAAAAATGGGAAATCAGGATTATCGTATATTTTCAAGTCTCAGCTAAGATGAGAAGGAAGACTTGAGTACAACTAGTGTAATACTCTAGAGAATTTCCTTTTAGGAATTGGATAAAGGGAAGTGATGTCTCTATGCTGTTTATTGAAACAGTTTACTGACTGTCACCGTAAGTTTGTGTTCAACATCAGTAGAGAATCTGTTACTCTAGAAGTTTATAAATGTTCAACCTTTATTGTTTGTTTTGTAATCTTTGTTTCTTAACAGCTAATCCTGCTGTTTTATCAGACTGGTCATCTTATTACTTTGTGTGATTAAATAGATGACTTTGTCCTGGAAGCTGCTTGGTAAAACCAGGCGTATTTTGATGCAAGTTGTTTTCTTTCAGATTTACATCTGAAATAGAGATAGCATTTCTTCTGTGAACCACTTTGGGAATGGACTAATAGTTGTTGGCAACAAAAAATGCCTACATTCAGGCATTTTACTTTTTTTTTTTTTAAGTGAAGCAGAAAACAACCGAGAAGAAGGAAAAGTTTCAAATCTAATTTTCTTACTCTATGCTCTGTTCCAATGTGACATTAGGGGCAGTAGTCAGTGTTGGGCAGTACTGGGCTGTGGCTGTTCAGTGCTGGAAGTTTGCATATCTCTGAACACATTTGGGTGGAAAGGGGAGGTCCAGCTCTTGCAGTCACAGTTTCCACAGCCTGCATGAGCATCTCGACAGGTCACTGGTTCTGTTGCACCACACTCTCTTGGGCTATGTGCAGGGTTTCCATCCTCTGCCTGTGAGGTGTGGAAAAAGGTGGCAGTCCAATCTATGAGTCAATTTTTGGAGGTGTGGAAGAGTAGTCAGTGAAGGAACATAAAAAGGTGAAGATTGGGGAATGGAATGTTTGGCGTTGGTTTTAATTAGAAACATCCTGTTCATCACTCATATGTGAGATAAAAAGGGAAGAATATCCATTACTATAGTACAGTGAAAGAGGAAATATCTGTATTATAGTGAGCAATTCTAATTGAGCTGCCAAGTATAATTGAATTGAAATACAGACCCTGTTCCAACCATATTTCCATTATTGTATTGTATGAGTGAGAGTCAACTGGCATTGTATTTATTCCTAATCTTTCTGCAACTGATGACTTTTGTCTAAAATCCAAAGTACTTCAGTACTGACTCAGTACTAAACTTAGCAATTACCCCTGTCAGCTAAAAGATGAATAAAGCTCCACCAACAAACCTTTCTTTCATAAACCCAAGGTTTCTTGTACCTGTCCCCTCAAAAAGGTACAAAGATGGCACTTGTACCACGACCTAGAAGAGCGACTGTGCAAATCAGAGGAGGTGGCTGATACTTGCAAAGGTCAGAGCTGAAGGTTCCTTTGGTTTTGGGGGGGCCTTTGTTCTTGCAAAGGAGGAGCCAACCACTGAACTGCTCTGCTCACATTCTCCTAGGTGTGGTGCTGACTCGACCAGAGAGGTATGTGCTGCCCGTGACTGCAGCTAATCACCTGAAGTGACCTCTCCTCTCCCCTCCAGCACTGCAAACCAGCTGCACTGTGACTGTTACTTCAAGTGTTACTGGAAATTAGATTAAATCTGCTGCTCCTGGATTTGGTTAATTATCTGGTGGTACCTTTAAAATACTTTTTAGAGCATTTGGACAGTGATATGAAAAATGCATCATTTTCAAGGCTTAAAGCTTACTAAATTAAGTGAAACAATCTGAGATCCTTCCACGTGTCAAAGGGAAAAGTTTAAGAGGTTTAATTCAGAGAGTTCTACATTATAAAACTTAACAAATATCAATATAAATGTGTACAAGTAGTCCTTCCACCCTCCAGTTGATACAAAAGACTTTCCTCACTTTCTATGAATGTCTCTATGTAGACTGAAGCTTCCTCTGAACCAAATTTTTTTGGCTTCTGATTAAAAAACATGTGAAGTGATGTTGCAAAGTAAATCCTTTGAATTACTATAAAGATGTGACATGTCATACCTAAAAATAGTGGTAGAGAAAAGACAACTCTTAATTTCTAAAATTTTTCTAAAATACACAGAAAGACATTTTTGACATTATTCCATTCAGGTCATACAAATTGTTACAAGCTATTGTACTACAATGTAAGACATAAATTTTAAAAGAATGAGAAGTGCAGGAAGTTTGAATGATGCATGACCATAAATTTACTCATCTTTTATATAATGCCTTCTCGAAGTGCTGACATTTTCAGTACATTAATTGTTCATAATGAATACTCTTGCATAAAACACTCAAAGGTAATTTTCTGAGGCCAAAGAATGACTAAAAAGTTATTCACTAGAGAGCAATCAATAACCTGTATCCAAAAGAACACTGGTGAGATGTGAAATAAACTGATGTTAACAGGTAGAGAAGTTTGCATATATATAAGAATCTGCCCTTTTTACAGGTTTGATGCCCTAAAACAGAAGCCACAGAATTGGTGTGGACTGATGCAGAGGCAAAATCATTATGTTCTAATCATGTTTCATTGAAGGCAAGGAAAAAGCCAGCTTTGGGCACAATATCCATATCTCTTGTGGCAGAGATCCAGGAGGTAGCCACCTCTGCTGCGGGTAATATATGATCGCTTTTGTGCTGTAGACACCAGGATGAACAATAATAATCAGTGAAAATATGTTTAAAGAATATACTAAAATATCAGGAAAATAAATTAACTGATCTATCAGGCTTCTTCCAGGCAATAAATTTTAAACAGCTTGTCAAATATTTCTTGGCTGTTATACCCTCGCATAAGAGCTTTCTCAGGTTCATAAAGAAAATTAATGTGAAATCAATAATGGTATTTAAAAATTCACCGAACACTTCCTAACCAGTGAAAGTCTCTGAGTGCCACTAATGCAACAGGCAGAGTGGGAAAACCACACAGACTTGACCTTAGTGGTTAAAACAGAAGCCAGTGCAGAGGGAAAAGGCAGTGATGAGATGCTTTCAGAAGCATCCAGGAGGACCTGCCTGCTTCCCCACAAGAACAGACCTCTAAACAGAGCCACTGAGAGCATCATCTTGCAAAAGCCTTGTTTGAAGATGCAGTTGACATGCTACACTGACTTCCTGCTAGAAGATACAAACCAGCCTGAACAACAAGCAAAAAAAAAAA
>VYXF01003965.1:242980-269262 GCA_013397295.1 Polioptila caerulea | reverse complement strand
CAACAGAAGAACTTGTAACAGGTTCTTCTTCCAGTAACATCACACAACCCTATGAGGTAACAGATTTCAGAGAACAAAGAGGGAATATTTGCTGCTTCAGGTTGCTTTATTCTACTCTTGCAGAAAACCTGGGATCATTGTGGAAATAGGAAGAGGAAAGCCATAAATTAGATTTGTTTAGATTAGATTAGTTTATATTTTTAATAAAAGCTCAAAGAGGAGTAATACAGTACATAGTGATTTTGTGGCTGTATCTGCATTTAGGCTATTTCTCTGGTGAAGGAGATACATTGTATTTACCATTTATGTAAATTAATACAATTGTAATTACCCACAGTTGCCGCATTTGATCTGTGAAAATAAATAGGACTTGTCAGTATTCTCTCTTCTTCCCCTTCCTCACCTAAGTGATTCAGAACTGTTTGATTCAGCTTCTTGCACAGGGTTGTTCAGCAAGGGCAGAAGGTGAAGAGCAAGCAGAATTTGGGGGCTGTGGTCTCTCCTGAAATGCTGATGTACTGAGCTGCTGCATCCACGAGCAAATTTCAGAGTTTGCTCAGTATTGTCATCTCCAGCTACCCATGCCCATGCTGTCTCCGTGTTATTCACAAAATTTTAAAATATACTGCTTCATTACTCATGATGGTATCTGGTTCTGGGGGTTCACATGTCTCACACCCCCCCCCGAGCTTTTTTTACCTGACAGAGTTAAAAATTTGTTTTTCTTTTTAGATTAAAATTCAGATTCTCATGGAAGCCCTTGACTCCCAAAGCTGCGTCCTCAACCAGCAGATAGGAGGTGCACGATAGAATTGGCAGAATTGAACTGCTCCGAGCACTTTTGGAGACATATGCTGCTTTTCCCACTCCTGGAAGTAGTCCCACAGATGTCTCATGATTATTCACTCGAGTCATGGCTGCAGAGTTGACTTTTTGGTGGTTTGGATTCCCAGATTCCTACACCGCATGTTTAATAGAAGAGCAAATTCCGACTGAAGACCTCGTTGAAAACAGAGAGGATACGTTTAACCAAAACCCGATGTTTCGAACGTAAACTAAACCTCCTCATGGCTCAGCACGCCGTTTGGTGAAAACGAGACATCTCCGAGGAGGAGGAGACGCCGCAGAGCCGCGAGCGTTCGGAGCGCGGCGCCGCGGGCTCGGCCGCGCGTTCGTTTTGCTCGGCGCGGACACTTCCGGCGCTGGGCAGCAGGTGGCGCTGGCCCGCGCGCCCCCGCATTCCCGCCCGGCCGCGGCTCCCGCCGGCGTTTGGCTCGGGAAGGAGGCGCGGCGGCCGCCGGGATGGGCAGCGGCAGCTCTGGCCCGCTGGGGCCGGCGGGGGTTTGTGGGGCGAAGTCGCTCTGGGGAGCCCTGGGTGTTATTTTCTCGGCGGAGGTTGCAGGAGCGGGGGATCGCCCGCGTGGCGTTGCCGAGCGGCTCCGCTCCCGGGTTCGTGTGCTCCGGGAGAAGGGTGGGAACGCTCAGCCTGTGCCTAACCCCGTGCTGCAAGGCTTTCACATCGAGTGTATCAACAGAATAATGGCTTTTTACTGCCCCCTTACCGCCCTCCAAGGCGCGCTCTTGCTGTAAAATGAACGATGCTACACCATGATCACAAGTTAGACAACATGAGAAAGCCTTCATTTGCTTTATTTTAAAAAATTCCATCAGTTTGGCTTTTTGTTTTTTGGGGTTTTTTGGGGTTTGGGGTTTTTTTTTTGTTGTTGGTGGGTTTATTTTTTTGTTGTTTGTTTGGGGTTTTTTTATGGAAAAAGAATGCAAATTCTGTCCATAACAGTCCTTTACTGAGTTCAGTTCAGAACATTACGTATACACTGCAAGTAGTTAAAGATTCATTGGATACTAGAGATGGTCCAAAAAGGATAAACGTTTCTTAGTGCTTCCTCTAAATTTTCCGCAAAGCTTCTCGAACATTTGAATCAACTGACTCTAAAGTCGGTTCAGTTTTCAGGCAAGGAAAGTTGTTTTCTTTTTCCTCGCTTGTAGTATTTTCACAAGAAGTGAGGACAAGATCAGGCAGATGGAAGGGGAGAAAAGTGTGAAGGAATTGTAACATCAAAATCTTTAAAACCGCACTATTGGTTTGAAAAAATGAAGACATTAGTTGTGTAGCTTCTGGGTCTAAATTACAGAATGTTTTAAAAATGCCATTTTAGTTTTTAAAATGGCTGTATTTATTCAGAGACTGCTGAGAATGAAAAGTATTGATAAGCTCTACTAAGCATTTTCATACGGTATCCATTTCCAGCCACATACCAGAAAATGTCTGTTATTTTTTTGAATGAGACCCTAATCTCGGAATGACTTTTCATTTATCAGAGCCTTTTAAGTCTGCTATTGTGTTTCCAGCCAGATCCTTTCCACTCACTTCTTTTTTCCTGTGTCAGCCTCTTACAAACTTGCCATAGGGCAAAGTTCGCAGTTATTTTCCACAGGCACAAGGATTTCCCCTCTCAGGGGTGCACTTAGGCTTTATGCAGTGGAAGCCAAGCACAAATTAATGCCAGCTCTAGTAGTTTGTGATGAAGTTTATTGTGGTATCTCATACTTAATGGCAAACCTTACAATTTGTGATTTAATTTGTTAGCAATTTAAAGGCTTTTGTTTCTTATGCTGTTTAGTCAGATGAAATGGCTCAGTGGTCTTTTGCATTTACCAGCATTGGCATTTATTTCTGTGTTGGTGTTCTTATTTAGTGTTGTGTTGGTTCCCACTTCAACTATAATTTAATATTGCTCAAATACCACTTTCTAGGGGAAAAAAAAGTAAGTTCTGGCATCTGCAGGTGAGAAGTTGGAAAATGTGAGTGCAGTATACCAAAAAAATTCCCAAAGAAATATAATTGACTCCTCTTAAAATTTCATGATTTTTCTGTTTTGTTCTTTTTTTGGGGGAGAAGGGAGGGGTGGATTACAAATGTTGTATCACTTCAATTCCCTGAAATATATTTATTTTAACTATTTCCAGGGCATTCAAGTATGTTTCTGTGTATTTTGTGGGCAAGAAACAGCTGAAATTCTCTCAAGGGGTTAAAATAAGCACAAAACCTGTTTGTTCCCTCCTAATTCACTGTCACAGATTTTATGGCTCCTGGTATCAAGAAGGATTTGTGTTCCTACCCTTGACAGAAACTTCCACCTCCCCATCCTTCTGCAGTGAGGATGTGCCAGCTGTCAGCCTGGCTGCCATCTCCCACCCTCCTGCAGCTGAGCTGAGCTTTTCATCAGCCTCGGAGAGCACTTTGCTGACCCTTCCCTTCCGACAGAAGCTGATGTTCAGGCTGTAGCTCCTCGTACCAAACGGGCTTTTGTATCTTTCGCTGGGCATTCTCTGCCTTCATCTGCAGCTGGGCCCAGCAGCTGTCTGCCTGTGTCAATGACCAGCTTGTCACTGTTTGCCTGTCGATGACAGGAGAGGCCAGAGGACGCGTGGATCAGAGAAAGAGCCAAAGCTGGCCTGGTTAGCGGCACCGCGGGCCCAGATTGCTCAGTCGTGGTTTACCAAGTGTCAGCGTGAAAAAATAATCCAGCAGGTTGTTTAGGTAACCTAACCTTATCTGTTAGGGGCGAATAAACATCTGCATCACAAAATGCAAGTAGTGGGCAAGAAATCTGGGGATTTGTGTGGATTCTGTCTTGGAAGAGCGGCCTGGTGAGAGTCAGCTCTCTGGGAAAGTGGCACCAGGGAAGCAGAGCTGCTGGGCTGGGGCTGCAGAGGCCTCAGCCAGCACAGCCTGCCTTTGCTTGTCCTCCTGACACGGAGAGGTGACCTTTGGCTGATTCCCTTTCCACGCTCTGGCCTCCTCCTGCCATTCGATTGCTTTGTCCTTTTGGAGCTGAGCTCCTGGGCAGGGGGAGGCTGCAAGTGCCATTTACTGGGTGTGTGTGAAGCCCTTGGCACCACAGGGCTGAAGCCGGTGAGCAGGTACAGGCCACTGCACCACCAGAAGCTGTTACTAGTACCACCTAAAACAACGAGTTGTAATGGAGTGTGGAAAGGGAAATAGCTTGCCATTACTGATGTCAGGTTTGGAGAGTAAGAGCTGCATTTGTGTTATTACTGATCATTCTCTGGAGAACTGTAAGCATCTCCCTGGACAGGGATCCAGTTTCTGCCCTTACCCTGTATAACCTCATCAGTTACAAAACAAGATTTAATGTCATTAGAGCAAATTGGCAATAAGGCAAGGGATTTTGTCCAAGAAATCCAAGTCGTCTTTACTTATTTTTCCAAGCACACGGCATCAGAAGGATCATAGAGAAATTTACCCAAACCAACCTTTCTTCCCAGCTGTCTCAGATCCAGCTTGTGCCACTAGCAACCTTTTTGCCTATGCTGCTTTCCATTCTACTAAGTAGTAAACACCCTCTGCAACATCTTAGCATCATTCAGGATATTTTATACTCCCTTTGCTCAATCTCATCCAGGCCCAAGGGACAATTGAGTGGTCTGGTTGTCAACTGGGAACTTGGTCAGCTCTCCTTATTATTTTCAAGATTGGTTATAGATTAATAATTCTTTATGGTATTACTGTGAGTAAATTATAACTCAACAGTGGATAAATATATATGGCTAGCATTTAGTTTTATGCATTTCCCTTCCTTTTCTGCAACATTTTTCTTTTCTGCCATTTAGTATGGGCATGATAGATTGTGTCTGGAATTCCTGAAGGAGTGATTTAGGCTGCCCTCCTATCATTGTCTTTGCTTGCACTTTACCACTTTGAAATTTCTGCATTTCAAGAAAAGGAAGAAAATTCCTTCCAGTATGGAACTGCTTAGATTTCCTTGGTAGTCTTTCAGTGTTTCAGTCAGTGCTTTGTCTCCTGGTAGGTACAACTCCTCTGTAAATGTCTCTCTAAAGTCCTTCAGGATGCCTCCTAAAAGAATGTGGAGTTAATATGACTTGCAAATTGTTTTAAGTGATTTGTTTATTGGGTAGCCCGGGCTTAGTTCATTCTCCTTGACAAAATGCAATCAGTTGCTTTGCATCATTCCTCATAAGCTACAGTTAGAATCTTCTTTTGTTTTTCCAGAGAAAGATCTGAACCCTGACCTCAGCAGTGCTTTGAAGTCTTCCCTGACAGACAAAGATGAAGCTTGAGGTATCAAAATGTCCTGGGAGGGACGTGACCCTTTAGTGAACAGGGACCTGATGGGGTGGGCTTGTTGCACAGGGCTAGAGATGGGGAGGAGGGTGACTCTGCATGGAAATGTGGCTGCTTTGGAGCCCCTGTAATCACTATTGTAGCTGAAAGAGGGAGAGAAGCCAGGAGGGTGTGAGGGGCAGTGTGTAATTTCCTGGTGTCATTGCAGAAGATTTAGAAATATGCTTTAATGGGGAAAGGGGTTTTATCTTTGGATAAATACATGTGGGTGCCCATCTGTTTCTTGGATCTAAAAGAAAATGAGTTGAAGATTTCCACTATGGTATTTTGATTCCAAGAGAGACAGTGACCTTGATAAGAAGTAAAGAAATAAGGCTTACTGTGGTTGTGGTTCTTTCTTCCTCTGAAGCTTTCAGCAGAAGAAATAGAAAGTATGGAAAGGCAAATAAGAAGTTATGATAGAGGAGATTAATTCAGATCACATAGCAGATAAGGGTGTTCCCAAAATTCAGGACATTCTTTTAAGAACATCCCCACATAAAAAGGAAGTGTTGGATGCCTTAACCAAACTAAATCAATCTTCATGACATGACATGTCTGTGGGCATTTAACATCCTTGCTGTAGCATCTTTGTAGCTGCACTCTCCTGCTGCATAGATGTGTCCCAGGCATAAAAAGTTGAAGAGATAAACATATAATCTTTTTTTTTTCCTGAGAGTCAGAATACATGAGATAATGTCAGATGTAAAGAAAAATTCTTATATTTGCAGTGAGACTATTTCAAGTGAAATGTTTCCATCTGAACCCAGGAAAAAGACAGAGGAATGATAACAGCAGATTTCTTGTCAGAGATCAGCTGTCAGAATGAACAGATAATACTTACTTAATGGCATCCAAAATAGAAATTCTCTAGATCAATCTGCACAGTCTCTATAAAAATAACAAAAACAGAAAAAAATTACTACTTAAATAATTGAGAGGTTTACAGTGACAAAATGCAAGATGGAATTAGGCTCTGAGAGATTAACTAGCAGAGAAAAGTTATTTTGCCTTTTCTCTCATTATTTTCCTTCTACTCATCTGCTTCTTCTTTTCTTTTTTTTCCTAAGGCATATGCAAATAATGTTTCCAGTGAGTCATTTCAGACAGGTATTTCAGCAGATATCTAAGGAAGCAGCCTTTGCTAAATCAAGTGGGATCATACAGGCAGAACTGGAATTCAGTGGCCTAGGCTGAACATCCCTTTGTAACTGAAAGGCTTTGCTTGTTCAGTCCCACAGATGCAGCATGGCAACAGGGATGTGATACATTGCTTATTTAGGGGCATGTGCCAGAAATTGTGAAGGGCAGATCAAGACTTCTGAAAGGAAATCAGACCAATTAGAATCTTGTCTCATGTTTAATTAACCTGAAACTCAGTCTCTTATTTCTAGAAAGGAGTGCTTGTGAGAATGGAGGTACTTGGGTACTAAATCATCTTCCAAACTGTTTGGAATTCACTCTGATAAGGGTTTTGACAGAGCTTTATTTTCAGCTAAATTCTAATGTGAGGTGCCAAGCAATACAAACCTGTATGAACTGAAAAGAAAGAGGAAAATCCTCCTGGTTTCTGATAGCTGTATATTGAGCCAGTCAGCTGAGTTACTACAATATCTGAACATCTCAGTCTTTCATGTGTGTCACTTCAAAACTTCTAAAATTACTACTAAAATTTCTTTTAAAAGTGAAGATCGACTTCTTAGAAGCCACTTAGAATATGAGAACCCATTTCTAAGAAGAGTTTGCATGCATATAATAGGTGAAGATACATTGCAATATGCTGGGATTTTCTGATTTTTCAATTTATAAAATGTATTTTTCCCAGGCTTATAACCAGCACAAAATCAAATATAAAATTCACCTAATAAGCTGATAAAAAACAGAACATCATCCATGACACTTCAGTCTGCCAGTTCTTATATTTTTCACCCACTTATGCTGTTCTCAACACATCTTTTTGCCTGGGGAAAAACACAAGATTTATAATATACCAGGAAAGAAAAAAATTTAGTTCTTACCACACTACAGTGAAAGCTGCAAGTAAAAGGATCTTCTCCCAACATATCCTTGTCCATGTTTATTTTAGTCTAATCTACTCAGATTTTGTATATTTTTAGAGCATCTTCATCATCATAGTATTTGATCATTACCTCCTACAGACCACATATGGAAATAAATACTCTGGTACATGGCTGGTAGATATTCAGGAACAAATGGGAGTCCAAGAGGAATAAGCCTGGATGGCTAATGACATCTTTAATACTTGCAAACATTTGCTTTAAATGCAGTAAGTTTTGATCTTGTTTCAGGAAGACCCACACCTGAAGCCTGAGCGCTGCTGGATATTAAGTGAGGAGTGCTCCCACCTTGTTCAGTTCCTTTAAAGCTATGGTGGAAACCTGTAGCCAATCTTCAGTGCTGCCGTGGGATGACTGGGTGGGGCGGAGCCAGAGAGGGAGGTGGGTAGCTCAGGCGATACAATTCCCCTTGGCTTGTGTGTTTTACAAAGAGAACCCAAGGAGCATCTTTGCCTCGGCTATGGGAGTGCCTGTGAAGCAGCTCTGAGGAGGCTCAGTCCCACTCACAGAATGAGCTGCATGGAGCAGTTGTGCCCAGTTAGGATAGGGGGACAGAGGTGCAGTGCAAATCCATAGGAACATCATGGAATGATTTTTAGGCCTTGCATGTTGTTGGCATGCAACTACTGAGTGAATGTATCCTTGCCTTTTCAATAGGCTGCACAGGGCTGGGAAAGAAACAGCCCTATCTAGTCATTTCCTTAATGAAACCTGAAAAAAAGATGAAGTTGGACTCTGTAATGCCATGCTGACAAGTGATATAATATTCTTATTCATCTTTCAATCCTTTTCTTTCAGGTGTTTAATTTGGTGCTTCCCTTATTAACTTTCTCATTTCTTCCTGTGAGGTACATAAGAGGTCACTGTGCCTCTTGTCATATTATTTCCAGTTTATAAGAGGTCAGAGGGAGCTGAAAGTAACTACAAGGTAGTTCTGAATCTTTCATCTTCATTTCTAAATCCTGTAATTTCTTTAAAGTACATACTCTCCTTCTTACCAGCAGAAACAAGAACTTATTTGAATGTCAAACAGGGCTTTAATGAATCTCATAAGATAATCATAATAGCAGCTGTCCAAGTTAGTTTCTTTAAAAAATTCTGTATGATTTCACTTATGTTTTTAAGTGCTAACTCGAGAGTTTGCCTTTTTCTTCCTCTCACACATCCCTTTGAAAACAGGGATGTTAATTTACTAGTTAATGCCTTTTAAGTGCTTCTTCACCTAAGATCCTGAATGCAGCTCCTCAAATGTGCCCGCTGAAATGGAGCACATACCATTGAGGAGAGAGGCACTCAAGTAGCTGATATTGCAATCATGACATTGTTGATATAAATATTTAGAAATGTCTTGAAATAGCATTAGTTACCGTTCAGCAAAGGTTGGCACCCCTAGAACAGCGATTACTAAATACTTTTATGCTTTACTAACTTGGTTTAACAAGGCCAAAAGGGTTTATTTATCATCCTCTGAGAAGCACAGAGCCCATGCAGGGTTTTCCTGTACTCTACCCTTTTAAAGTCTTGCCTATGAAGAAGAGCAGGTGGCAGTAAGTTGAAGTTTTGTTGACTTTTCTCCTAACATCTGGGTGTCTTGTGTATCAAGCAGATGCTCATGCCTTCCTTTGAGCATAGACGAAGTCTGAGGGTGTTCTAAATTTGAATCACTTAACTCACGCATATCTCCTAGTCCTAAATTGAGGATGTACAGCCAATATGTAAGGCAGTTCCTTCATGTAGGAGTCCTAGCCCAACATCTCTGTCTGGTTCCCAAGTGACAACTCTTAGCACCAGAATTACTTTAACGAGAAGCAAGGCAGACAGCCAGTTTCCAGGCTGTTCACATTGCCTCCTCCTCTCCTGAGCCTGCCAAGGTACAAAGTCCCTGCGTAACCCAAACACTGAACAGCAAGATAGCTGGTCTCTCTGAGAGATGGAAACCTGCTTGCCCACTGTAAAGGTAGCAGTAGAAGACTGTGTAGTGATGTTACATGGTGATGCTTCCTATGACAATGTGCCTGCTTATGTTAACAGAAAACGTCATTGCAAAGCTTTAGCACTTAACTTCTTGGCCAGCATTTCTGCAGTTGAGCTCTTATCCTATTTATCTGTTTCTGCAAAACAGCTTTCTCATAGTGCACTGATACTGTTACAATTTATCTTTAAAATTTTTTCAATGTGTTTAGTGACAGGTTTGTTCTCAATGATTTTCATTCCCAATGTGATCAGTTACACAAATGGAGAAAATTTTACTTCATGAGGACATTTTTTACTTAATTTTGCTTCCATCAGTTACTTCAGCTTCATTCTGATATCTTGTAGGGAATCCCTCAAGTGTGCTGTGTTTCACACATGCTTTTCTCAGAAGAAAAGAAGAATTTAGGGTTTTTTCTAGTATCTCAGAGCTGGCTGTCTCTAGTCCTACTTCACCTTTTCCCTTCAATTGTTTCAGATTTGCAAGTAAGATGCCACTAGTAACATAGGAAGGCTGCAGTCACTTCCAGCCTGTTCTCAGCACTGCCTACAGACGGATGCAAATTGGCACATTTAAAGCCCAGGCAGACAGCAGCTATGTAATCCAGTGGCATTTCCTTCTAAAATTTTCTGCACAGAAGAGGAGCTTGAAAGGAAGTAACAGTTTGGGGAGAAATCCAATTCCAGCCCCAGAGGCAATGCTACACTAAGCAGTAAATCTTCTTGTCTGTGTCTACAGAAAGAATAAAGAACTCCTGGCTTGCTGGCTCTGTCTCTGCAGCCAGGGAGGAGCCTGCAGGCTTGCTGCCCCACTCTTCTATATCAGAAACCTATTTGACCATGCTGCAATTCCCTGTCAGTGCACGCTCCAGGTTTTCTTTTCCACAGAAACCGGGACGCTGCCAATGAAGGAGAATGGGAGGGATGCCGTGTACCTTATTTCAACCTGACATGTCTCTAGGACATGAGCAGAAAAAAATATCAGAGCCAGACTGCTCTTTTTCTTTTTTTTTTTTTTTTTTTTTTTTTTTTCCCCAGTTTGCTTGGTATCCAATAGTTTCAGGCAATCAGACACTGTCTGATTTGAAAAACAAGCTCAGAAAATGTGGAAGCATCTAATTCATGCAGAAATGTACCTACTAAACTGGGGGAAAATAGAGACTTGAAGCTAGTCAGTGCTGTAGAGTCACAGACACTTACACAGCTTCAAGGTAGCAATGCCTCCCATCTAATTCCAGCACAATCTGTCACTTGGCTTTGAAAAAGGCAGCGTGAGCAACAGTCATTCAAGGCAGAAAACACCAGCATCTATTGTGCCTGCACATCAGTATTGGAGGGATGATTTCTGCATGATTTCCTTCCTGAGATCCCACTGGAGTTTTTTGCTGTTCCTTTTTAGTGAGAATAGATCCACTTCTAAATTCCCTGTTAAAACCATGTTTTTGATCAAAAATGCAATTTCTGCCACATGAGCAACTCTAAGGCACTAACAACTCTTCAATCAGGTGATGTAAAAAAAGTTTTGTGTTTAGGGTTGCCCAGCTTGAGCTTGCTGTCCTTCAGCCTGTTGAGCTAGAAGGTTGAAGGCTGAACTGCTCCCCTGCCATCCTCCAGTCTCCTATCCCAACAACTGTTCCGACAGCAAAGCGTGCTTTTCTGGCTCGGCTGAGTCAAGGAGATTGCTGTAGGTGGTGCGTGGCAGTGACATTTTGGGAGAAGGAGTCCAACGTAGGAGGCCAGACCAGAGAGGAGACACAGAAACCCAGACTGCAGCTCTCAGGAGCCATGGTTTTCTCTGTGCAGCAAGATGTAATTTAACTTTGAGCTGATTCAAAATAAAAGGCTGAAGGATTTTTCTCTCCCATCTCCCTTTTACGTCACATGGGTATTTTTCTCTTTACCAGTATCTTCAGGCTTTCAGTTCCTCTAGCCAGCTACAGCCTGTTCTGGTTCTGGGAAAATTTGGGGAAAGGAACTACAAATAGAAAATATGTCTCCTTGTTTTTATCCACCTCGTCCCTCACATGCTTTGGTAAAAGAAAAAGTGTAGATCTTACATCTCTTTTTTTTAAAGTCCAGATTGCTTCCTTTAATGCTTTCTCTAGTGGTTTCAGCTACACTTTTTTTCTTCAAGAAGAAATAAACCACTTCACATTTAAAAGTCACAAATTGTGGCTTCCATTTTGTCAAAAAGGCTGGGCTCCTTCCAGGTTTAGAAATGCACTTAAATCTGCCAAGTTTTGTCAACCATTACCTTCCTTTAACAAGAAATATTCATACTTTTTGGATTAAAGAGAAAGAGGAGATGCAGCCACAAGTGCCTTTTATAAGAGAGAACGTTCTGTATTTTCTTGGGTGCAGACATGGGGGAGGAGGAATATGGAAAGAAAAAATAAAAAAGAGCAGACAGAAATACCCAGCTGAGGGCCAATCTGACTTTATAACTGGTATCAGATTCTGCCAGTCTTACTCATATAGTGCAATTCCTATTGATTTCTGAAGGTTCCTCACAGGGTAAGCTATGTTTAACATAAATAAAGGTTACTGAATCTTGTCCTTGAGAAGTAGGGGTCAGGAAGCTCTTATCAATTGAACTGCTCTATTCCTGACCAGCAAGCCTGCTCAGTTCAGGGTTAATTAACTGATTCCTTAAAGTGGAATTGTTGTGGAGGAGCATGATCATTACCATTTATATTCATTCTAATATGATGTATTCCAACTCCCTCTCCATCAGGTCTTACTGAGAGCAATCTGGAGAAGGAGAATGAAAAGTCTTTGCAAAACAATCTTGAATTCTGCCAGATACTCTTAGTTTAAGTTGTCTGGCAGTGCAAGATCAGATAAAGTGTGAAAGGCAATAATGCACACATTTTTTATTCCAGACTATTTTCTAAGCTTGTATGATACAAACCCCCATAATTGCTGCTTGCTCAATTTTACATCAACCTTTGCTACTTATCCCACTCCAAGGTAGGAAAGACACTTTGATTTTAATTTTACCAAGATGCCATGCATCTTAGTAACATTCTGGAGTGACTGGTGTGGAGTCTGTATTCCAGGGCTGGATGCAGTAATGCTGTCAGGAGGCAATTTTGCAGACAGGGCCTAAAACTTTGCTCTCTGAATTGACCTGGCCGCTCTGTCCTTGTATCCTTTCCCTGTGTCTTGCAGTGCTTGAAGGTATTAATTTGTTCACATTTTCCTCTGTTCATGAATGCATTCTGTCCTTAAAAATTCAATTTTTTAAGATAGTAATGTGCATTGTCTAGTTGAAAGATTAATCACAAGGAGGTGCTTGAGGTGGGAAGGCTTTTCCAGAGAGGTGCTACATGTTGTCAGCTTGTCACTCTTAATGGCAGTTTCCAGTAGGTTTTTTTCCCCAGTTTGCTTGGTTCCTCTAGCTTTTGGAAGTGACATTCAGCCTAACATGTTCCAGCCACACAATCTACCAAACCCTGCAAACTGCAAATATTAACATAAATGCATATTAAGTTGCTGTGTGTTAGCCCTTAACTGAAATTGAGAGCGGGGGTTCCAGCAGAGGCAAACAAATAGCATTGATTTGCACAGGCTTGAGGATTTGCCCCATCACCATCTCCTTATACACTTCTTGGAGGAGCTGCAAACTAGATAAAGGCTTTTCCTGGAACATGGCAAGTAACTGTATGTTTAGGCTGATTAATAATAAAGCTGGGGAATCTTTCTCAAAAATCATTCTGCTGGATAGCTGATTCCTCAGGTAAGAGCTAATTATTTAGTCAAATTCTCCATCCTAGTCCTGCCCCTCAGGTACATCTTCCTTCTCAGCTATCCCTTTGAAATCGAAGTGGATTTTGAAGAACTGCTCTGATGATCCAGGATATCTGTGTGTCTGATCAGTCTGTCTTTTGGAGGAGGTCCTAGACCAGCTGCACCCTCACTGTGCTCAGCAGAGCTAGGCCACCTCACTCCCAGCCTGCCTGTACAGAGAAGGGGCAAAAGCCACTCCAACACTTTCTGAAAAGCTCTAGTGTTACTGCACAAGTGCAAAACAAAGCAAAGCATGTGAAATAACATGGATGCTTCCTGCTCAGAGGGGGTGTACCTGCCCTGTGCCCACACTGTGCTGGGGTAAGGGCCATGTGCTGAGCACCCTGTGCACTGTGGCCACCCCAGCGGCTCCCAGGTGTCTCCTGAAGTACTGCTAGTGGTTTTATCTGCTTAAAAAGCAGATTTTGTTTGTAGCATAATTTGATGGCAGCTTTCTTGGGTGTTTTTGCCGCTCTAATTAAGTATGCTGTGGGTACATCTGCAAGCATTCATATGTTAAGATAAAATTACTGGTGGTACTCATCTCCCCCCTGTGCTACTGCTTCTACCTCCGGTAGAATGCTTGTGTGCCTGCATGCCCGTGTACAGACAGATGCATGTGCACAGCACCTGACCCTGCTTCTTAATTATTTTTAGCCCAATTCCCAGAGTTGTTCTGCTTCCTGCTGATGAATGGGAAATTCTAGTAGTGCTGTTTCATTTCACCAGCCTCTCAAGTGTAGAAATTATGGTAAATTTGAGAACAAGTGAGGTTAGATTGATAGTTATACCTCCTTCTTTAATTAGCCAACCATGGGATCTGTGGAGATAAGGGAGGGGAGTAAGAATTTAGCACGGTGAGAGAGCTGGAGGCTCTTTCTTTTCTGTCCTTTCTTGTCCGTCTGTTCGCACTGACAGTAGCCCCTTTCGTGATGTGGGGCTTATTTACAACTGCCCTGACTGTGCTACATCAATGGTTTCCGTGACCTTGGCTCAATGATTATGCAACAGAGCGTTGTAAATTATCTTGTCACCAGAATCTCTATTTAGGCAAGTATAATCACTTCCTTGTAAGATCCCAGGCCTGGTGTACAGAAACAAAAAAATCTACTGCATAATAATGAGGGCAGCGCTCTGTTAGGGATGAAAAAGCCCCTCTGCCATATGGAAAACTACCACATACTGGCGCTGGGAACCTGAACGTCAGGAATTGGTGCAGAGTGCTTAGCAGTCTTAGGCAAAAAGGTGTAAATTACTGCCCATACAATGCAGCATGCCCCGTCCTTTCTTTGATGCAGCGCTGAGCCTCTCTGTGCCTCGCTGCAGTGACGCTTGGCAGAGCTGTGATCCCTCCCTGGCAGCGCTTCTGCAGGCTCCATATTGCGGGGTGCCTTCTCCGCCCTATTGGCTCCCTGATCAATGTGATTTGCCGCCTAGTTTTTCCACACCCATGGCAATAAAACATGGAATGCTGGCTCTTCCCGCTGCATCAGAGGGGCGGGGCGGAGCGATGGCGTTCTGCTTGCTCCCAGCAAATCCCATTATGGAGATGAGCTATCAAGTGGCCGCGTGGCTGCAGGTGGGTACGTGCACACATGTGCATACCGATTCCTTCCAGGATATGTATCCTCGCTTGGCTTTGCCGGCTGGGCTGCCGGAGATGGGAGACGGATGGGCTCTGATAGGGGCGGCTGTGTCCTGCGAGCTCCAATCGATTTCACATGCAGCATAGCTGCTAATGCCAAACCTGTTCCTGCGTTTGTTTCACTTCAGCTGAGAATTACACCTTCCCTTCTTGTATCTCGGGATGATGGAAAATGTCCCTCCCATGAAACACCCCTTCGGTATATCTCTAGACCAACTCATCAGCAACTTCTCATCTCTCCCACCAAAACCTTGAATGTAAAACCTTGGGCTGCTGAATTATTATTACTGTACCTGAGGGAATCACACTATCTTGTTCTTACTCCAAAGATTTTACAATTAGTCCTCCAGCACAATACCTTTTCCTCTTCCTCTCCATAGTAACAGGGGAACTGTTATTTTTGTATATTTGTTAGGAATGTAGTTAGCATTCACTGAATAAACTCAGAAAGCAATATTTCACATAGAATAATTATGAATATGTATTTAGTTGAATAAGCTGTTGATTTTGCATGAATTCTGCACACTGTTTCTTAGGCAAATATGCTAATGATTGATGTGTGAAAATTTACTTTATTTTGGGCTTGTCAGACTAACTAACACAGTGATCCAAATCCAGAAAATTGTTTCCTTACGCCTAAGGAACCATAACAATTATAGGAATATTCCAGGGAAGTTGATTACTAATACATCAAACCCTTCTCTATGGATATGATGATTTTGCAGCAATATTTCCAAACAAAATTTACTTTGCTGCTGTCTCTTGGCATTGGTATTCCATCAAGTCCTCATGGCTGTGTCAGCTGCACCAGGAGACCAATGACGTTAGAATCCTTTCACATGGTCTCTATGACAAAACCTGGGGACAGCACCGTGGGCACTGATGCACTGAAAGGGGCAGTGCCAGAGGGCTGTGGCCATCTCAGCAAGCACTGAGGAGCAGTGGGTGTTACTTACCTGAACTTCAGCAGGGCTTTCAACAGCCTCCTGTAGTGTCATGGGTGCTGAGCTGGAGACAAGAGGACTGAGCAGGAGGAAAAGATGAGTGGAAAATTGATTGGACCTCAGGGCTCCAGGAATTCCATGCAGCAGATCAGAGTGGAAGCAGTGACTAGTTACTGGTGGTTCTCCTCAGTCTTCACTGCAGGGGCTGGTATTATTTAATGTCTTCATTAAAGCTGGACAATGGAGTGGGGTGGAAGCTCTCCAAGTTCACTGGTGACCCAAAACTGATGGAAAAGTCAATGCACTGAAGGCCAGGGCATTGGAGAGTGATGAGAGCTGGCTGGAGAAATGGGTTGAGAGAAACTTCACGGAGTCCAATAAAGGCAAATGCAAAGTCCTGCACCCAGTAAGGAATAAGGTCCTGCACAGGCTGAGCTTGCTAGAAAGCAGCTTTAGAGGCAAGATCCAAGGGTCCTGATAGACAACAAGTTTGGTAGTGAGGCACTGGTGCAGGTTGCCCTCAGCCATTGTGGATACCCCATCCCCGGAAGTGTTCAGGGCCAGGTTGGATGGGGCTCTGAGCAACCTGATCTACTGGAAGATGTCCCTGCCCATGGTGGGGGATTGGAATGATGTGATCTTTGAGGTCCCTTCCAACTCAAACCATTGTATGATTCTGTACTGGGTCAAGTTCAGCAAAAACCACCACGTTGCTCAGGGTTCTGGAGCATGTGGAGTACAAGGAGAGGCTGAGGAAGCTGGTTGTTGTTCATCTGGAGAAGAGATGACTCAGGGAGTATCTAATTGGTCTCTGTAACTACCTAATAAATGATTATAGGGAAGATGGAGCCAGGCTCTTCACGGGGGTGCACAGTGAAACGTACTGAATCCCAGTGGCAGTGAATCCCAGCTGCAGCAAGGTGGATCCCAGTTAGGTATAAGGAGAAAAACTTCATGTTAGAGAAGATCAAGTACTAGAATAAGTGCTCAGAGAGATTGTAAGCTCTGCATTCTTGGATTTACTCAAAACCTGTCTGGATAAGGCCCTGAGTACCACATGTCTCTTCAAAGCTGACCCTATTTTGAGCAGGAGTATGGACCAGACACGAGAGCTGCCTTGCAGCCTATTTTATGGGGAGTTTATGGCAAACACTTCTAGTGGATTTTGCGCTTGGAAAACTACTCCTTTTATCTGTATTTTGGATATCTTTCATGTCACAGTAAATTTCACCAGAAAGGCATCCAAAGAATGGGAGTTTTGCCAAAGAAAATGAGTGCTGAGACTAATTTGTATCATGACAGTCTGGCTATGAATTTATAATTGTATCACTCTAAGCCCTGACTGGTTCCATACCTACGGTTCTCTGTAGCTGAACATTAATCACCAGCTTCTAGGGGTGGAAACCTTCCAGAGCTTTCATCCCCAAGTTTGGGGGATGCAAGCTGTGCCCTTCAGTGGGCAGCCACAGCCCCTGGCTCTGTGTTTCCAGCCTGCCTGCCTGTGCTGAGTGGCCTGTGCAGCCCCCCAGAGGTCTGGAGATCTGTGACCGCTCCTCAGAGCAAGAGTCAAGGAGCCAAACGTGCAGCCTGAGTGTCTCCCACATCGGCTGCATGTGTGGAACTATGCAGAGAACTTCCCAGCTGGCCTGAATGTTAGTCATCAGGAATTGTGCTGGTGACATAAATGACACCAAGATTTCACAGTTCCCTTCCCTTAAACATGTGCATTCAAATCCTAGAGGCAACGTTTAGTGCAAAACCAAGTTAAATAAGCAGGTTTGCACAAAAACACTACTTTTTTGGAGTGCTTTTCTTTTTGAAATGTGAATGAGACTTTGCTTGCAAACTGAATCTAGTTTTTCAGTCCTGATGATAAAACAGAAACAACTCTCTTGATGTGTGTTTGTATGTGGAGGAGCATGCTTTGCACTTTGCTCAGCCATTTCAGTGGCAGAGCACTTATTCTCCCGGATCTCTGGCTGATGTGCTCAACGAAGCATACATAGAGAAGTGCTCCAAATTGTTTAAGAAGTTTTCTTAAGCCCACAAAGATAATTTAAATCTCTGTTTGTATGGCAAACAAATATGTAAGAGGAATTAAACCAGTGGGTAGCTGCATGTTGCAAGATTTTATAGCATTGCTCTATTAATGTGACTGATAGAGTACAAGATGTGTTGCTTGCCATTTCCTGGAATAAAAAAATGAGCTGTTGAGTCTTAATGTGCTATTCCAATTATGATTATAAAATACTGAATCATGTCTTTCTTAAAAAAAAACCACCAAAAAAAAAAAACCCCAAAAAAACCATTTGGAATTAAACAGTTCAACAGAATTAATAATGATTCCAGATGGGCCTGTATTTGGCACCAAGAAGCGTGTGAAAGGAAACATTTTCAACCAGAAGCTTGAATGATTTATAAGAGTTCTTGAGAGATTTTTCACTAGTAAAGATGCCCTTTCAGCCTTTGCACATTTGGAGCTAACAAAGGAAGTGACACTCAGTGAGTGAAAATCTTGGCATTGGTGAAAAACACACATATGTTCACAAGCAGAAGTGCCTGAAATAGCACAATTAGCAAAGACAGGTTCTTGACACACTCTCAGCTCCTTGTTTCCCTATGAGTAAAAGAGGAAGAGTAGCAGTTCCTCACCTTGAAAATGTACTGAAAATAGGAAATCTTTTGTGACTGTGGGGTAAATAGATACCATGGTACTGATACCTGTAGCAATATGGTGAGAATAAAAGCAACTTCTGCTTGCAAGTTAAAACTTTTCTTAGGTCTGTGAGAGACAAGACACTGGGCCAAAAAGAGAGAGATCTATTGTTTGACAACAATTATTTCAGTATCTAACGTTGGGCAGATTTGGGACTACTGGAAGCAGCACAAGGCAGAGTTACAAGCTCTTATCTAAAAATAAACACTATCTAATGAACTAATTGTCTCCCTCTTCCATAGCAATCCTGTTATAACCACAAAGTATTTAGCAGACATTTAACTTTCTTAAATGCAAGTCGATAGTTGGAATCAGTGAAAAAGTTAGCATTGAGTGGTCAGTCAGCCTCTTTACTGATCACCATGATTCATGGATTATATTAAATGGAGAAACAAGGAAACACATTACTCACACTTCATGTGTTACCTTAAATCAATTATTAATAGACAGCTGGGTATCTGACTGCCTTTTACTCTGTTATGAACTTATGGGAACAATGAGCAGCAAAGTAGAAGTTAATAGACTGCCCCAAACCACTTTTTTACCAATTACAGTGTTAGCCTGGTGTGAGTTAATGGAAATTACTGAACTTCGCATCCTGCCTCTTCTGTGATTTACATCTCATTCCTTGATCAAGACTTTAAAGAGGATGTCTTTTGCAGGGGGTGTGGAAATGACAACATATGGCTTCTATCTCATATGACAGCCACTTGTAACCTGTAGATATAACTACTTTTCTTCCTATATAGGAGACATCTTCTCCTCCCTCTGCCTTGTTGCAGCCAGATCCCAGTGTCACAGAATCTCTCCTTGCCAAATTCCTCCCTTTTATTCCAGTGTCCCTTTCCTTTATTTCACCACTTTAACACTTTCTGTCTGCTTATGCCAGTCTTTCTTTGCACATAAGACTGCCCAATTATTCATAATTTCTGGGCCCAGGTTCAACAAGTCTGTTTGGAGATGATAGTTGCTCGGCACACACAACTTCCCTGAGGCTTGTATCATGCTCTCGAGAGTTTATCCTTTTTAATGAACAAATGGCATTCTTATTTACCTGGTTTAAAATGTTTAAAAATTATTCCACACGCAAGTGATTGGATTTAATTTCTTCCTAGAGCCATCATGTGCTGATAGACCCATGGCTTTATCCTGTAAGTGTCATGATCCTCAATATAATTTAAAGGCATATGCATTGTGATCAGGAATTTCATTCACTAATTCCAGTTGTTGAAAATAACAAAGCATTAACCTTTAATGTTTCATTTTTAATTGCATCTTAGTGGTTAAGCAGTGTATCTCTATTAATTCTAAACTTAAGAAATATCGAAACTGGTCCTTTCACTTCCTGAATTTTCCAGGCCTTCTGTTCTTTCCCTTTTACAGCTGCATGTCCTTGGGGAAAAAACAAGATAAACCCAAACCTTGCAGGCTGCATGTTGGATGCAGGAGAGTTTCCATGTTGTCCCCTTGCTCTGTGCTCGACAGGTTGTGCTCCCTGCTGTCTTCTGCTTTAGGTGCTGTGAGCACAGGCACTCTTCTCCTTCATCCTCACCCTGAATTTATCCCTTCTAAAGGGCTTCACAAGGTTGCTGAGTTCCTTCTTGTTCTTGCCTGTTTTGTGCTCTGGTAGAGAATCTGACCATGTGCTTTTTCTTCTCTCTGCCTTTTTCATCAGCCTCTGTGGAGTGAAATGTATCGTGTTGTCCACAGCTCTGTAACTTTTCCATTCATACAGTATGTTCAAATGAATCTGGCTTTCTAGTGTTTAAACCAAAACTCATCCAAGCAGATGGAAAAATTTCTAATTTCCTCAGTTTCTGGGCCTCATAAACTTGGCTTGTCTCTGCAAGTCCTTGCACCTTTTGTATCATTATTTTTAACTTTGCAAAATTGTTCGGAAGTTTTCTAAATGTTGCCCAAATGAAATATCAGGGCTTCTCACCCCCTCTGTGGAGCTGTAGATGAGCTAGAAAGCTCAAAAGTTTTATTTTTGCTGAATAAAATAACACTAAAGATTTGGAGTTAATGTTGGACTTAAGCAAGCAGAGCAAAGCACCAGCAGCTCTGCCTAGGAAATATAGGGAGAAAAGCCAAACCTCATAAACATTTCCTTTCAAGGAAAATATGTTTTGAAACAATGTAAATAAAGACATTACTAAAAACATGTTTTTCTTCTAGGACACCACCATCCAGAAAGGATGTTTTTTTCCATTTAGGAAATAGAGACGTCTGTGAAAAACTGAAAATCTATCAGAAGCAAAGCAACCTGGACACAATTAGGAAAAATAAGATTAAAATTAACCTTTTTTTTTAGGATTGTAGGGTCTGTCTGTGGTTTTTTGTTTTGTTGAGTTTTGGGGTTTTTGCTTTTTTTTGCCTTTTTTTTTTTTTTTTTTTTGCTTTGAGGACCTCATTTTCTGCCAAAAGATCAACAGAATTTTCAACCTATGCTTTTGTGCATTTCCATAAAATAACAGATGCTAATGCTAGCATTTATTCACAAAAACAACTTCAGATTTGAATGAGCCACTAGGAAAAATACAACCTTGCTTTTGCTCCTTGTGGAGAGACAGCCTTCCTGCTTTTTTCCTGACCCAGCCTGCAATAAAGGTATGAGTTGGGACTTGAATCCTGCAAGACCCTGTGGCAGGCTGCATTATTCACTTACTGATAGCTGTGTTGCAGTACTGTGACACAAGCTGCAGGTCTGCACCTGCACGGCATTACTTCATTTTTGGGATATATCCTCCTATCCTTAACAACCCCTTTCAAAGCATTTCATTCATTCCCTACTGATTGCGAAAGGAGAGGGCAGTTCCCAGCCCATTCCTTGGTCTCCAGCAAATCCTTGCTGCCCCAGTGGCAGGATCCCAGGGAGGAGAAATCAAAATGAGGGAAAAGGCTGTACTTCTAATGTAGATCCTGTGTCATTAAATAACTACCTGGGCTTGCAGGCACACAACACTTGTGGGAAAGGAAAAGCTACGAACCCACAGTCATTGTTCCCTTATAGGTATGATTTTTCTTCTTAAAAATGCAATTTTGCAGCAGAACCACACGCATTTCTGCTGCACCGGAAAAAGGCGTTTGAATGAACTGGCAGATTCTAAAGCCCACTAGAAAGTGAAGCTCACTTCTGCTTTCCCAGTTGCCTAGGTGATTAACATGAGACAAACACAGTTCTTCCTATGGTAAGTCTTAAATCCTTGAGACAAAGAGTTTTTTGGCTTTGTGTTGCAAGATGTGAAGGTGTTTCAACAGCCCCATTTTGCAAGAGCTGTGCCCTCCTCCGGTCCCTTTGCTTGTGTGGCATACCTGACGTGAAGGTCGCCTTCGAGTCACAATATGAGCCCCCTCCAATCTCACCCTCAGGGCCACGAGGCGACTCTGTCCCTGGGGACAGCCAAGTTCAGCGAGTGTGTGCCTGTATGTAAAGCTCCCCGTGGTTAAAAATCCCAAAGCCCAGGCAATCATCTTTAGTGCCCTGTAGGCACCAGAGCTGCTAGAGGTGGCTGGCCGTGAGAAAGAGCAGATTGCTGGGCTGGAAAGCTGAACACCAGGCTTCTGTCCCTCTGGCGTCCCCACCAAACCGTGCAACTCTGGGCTCGTCAACTGATTTCTAATCCTCCTGCTATTCTTCCTCTGCCGCCTCTGTTTGGAGAGCGGGTCCTTTGTGACAGGGATGGCTCTCCCTGGCTGTTTGTACAGTGCACGGCACAATAGGCCCCACTCCCCATGGATGGCTGCCCAACACAGAGCCTTTGGACCCGGCTCCTGGTACAGAAATCATCCTGCCTGAGGGTTCAGAACATTCTGCATTCTGCCACGTTTCGCCTTCTCCTTTCTAAGGATTTCAGACTGCTTGTAAAGTGGCATCATCCAGAGACGTGGAAATGCTGCTGCCCTTCTGTGACAGATAGGAAAGAAAAATACAGAAATGTGGAATGAGTTTCTCCACCTTATATAGCAAATAGGCTTTTTCTGCCCCTCTCTCCCCCAGTATCACAAAGAGACAAAACCTTTTTCAAGACAAAAGATTCCCCCCATGTCCTCAAGATTTTGCCTCCTGCCTCCTCTCCCTCTTCCTGGGCTGGCAGAAGCTGTCAATCTGCAGATATGTGCTTCCTTTAACGTCTTCACTTTCTTCCATGATCCTCTGCTAACCTCTGGAAACTCTCCATGGATGACTGGAGCAAATTTAAGCTGTGGAAAAATGGTCTTTTCTTTACAGAGGCCACCACTGCACATGTGTGTTATGCCTAATCCATTCTGAGGTTGTAAGCACCTGCATCCACCTAGCCCTATTTATCCACAAATTGGGAATTTTTTTGTGAGACTTGAACATCCACACATTGATAGTAATCAGACTTTTTTTAAATATTGATTTTTTTTTACTTGGGAAGCAAAACAATGTTATCACCCTATATTTAACCTCTCAGCTCCATGGTGGAGGAGACAAAATGGAACAAGATCTATTCTAAAGGTGGGCAAATAGAGATGAGGGATTACATTACAATTTGTCTGGCTCCTACAGAAGTCAAAGATGAGGCTGGAAGGATTAAGCAGGTGGTGCTTGGGCTAAAGTAGCCCATCACCTGCTTGCTGTCCAGGAGGGAAAACTATTCTCCTTCGGGCCAAAATCTTTCTATTACACTGCAGAGCAAAATGCAGAGCTGCTTTTTCCGTCCTGTGTGTTGTGCATGAATTTGAAGCTGCTTCAAAAAAGGAAGTTTAAAAAAAAAAAAAGAAAAAAGAAAAAAGGAGAAGTTATTTCAGACATGTTTCCTGGGTTGCTGTTTGTGTTTCATGTTTTCAGCTGAAACCAAGTGGAAGAAGCAAATGCCGCCCTGGCTGCAGCGCTCTGTTTCCCTGGCTGGCAGGGACACCTAGTGGGTAGGACAACGTGTGCTGGTAAAGGCAGGGGAAAACACGTGGTCTTGACTTCCCACCAAGGGCAATATTTCATTTTCTGAGTCATGGTAGTGCCTAATTGATGCTCATGTTATCCTTTGGCATTAGCATGGAGTTGGGAAGAGTTTACGGCCAAACCTCCTTCAAGGAACAGAGTGTAATGTGAGAAGGTGATGTGAGCAGTGTTACTCAAACTACTGCTAGCAGGAACCACTGCCAGCCCGGCTTTTGTGCAATTAATTCTTTTGAAGCCTGTCACAGTCATAATAACACCTACATGGGCTCTGTGGGAGAGCTGGCTCGGTGGTGGCATGATTCATCCCTGTCTGCAGTTACGCCTTTCATGGGGTATTGCATTGGGGCCACTCTTATTCTCTTGCAGACACCTACAAAATGACATTTACTGCTGCTCTCAGTGGGACAGCTTTGGCAGGGAAAACCAGCAGGAAGCTCAAAAAGAAGAGGAAGGCAGTGTGACCATCTGCCTACCCCAAACTAGCAGGGCTGTTTGGAGTCAGGGCTGGGCCCAAATCCCTCCTGCCTCCTCACTGCTCGCAGCACAGGTCAGGCTTTGCTGCCCTGTCCCTCAAGTTGTTTACCAGATTGAATCCTTGATGGCATTCCCTTAACACATGTTTTTATGGGAAGAGTGGTTGAGTAATTTCTTTGTTTCCACTGTGGGGCTGTGGACAACTTTTTTCCTGGCCTGTCCCCAAGCACCTGTCTGAGAGGGCTGGCATGCAGATGCCACGTTCCAGATCAGTGGCATCTCTAAAATCCTCCAGCCTGTGCCAGAAACACAAACATTACATGTGAGAGATTTCTTGCAGGAAAAAAACCAAACGCCTTTATAAACCTGGTAATTTTTTTTTGTTTGTTTGTTTTAGATACATTTCCACTGCAAACTATAAAATGTGGAGGCTGGGAAGAAGCCCCCACCTGCCACCACTCTGGAGACATGGGCCCCAAAAAGATTCTTACACTTAAAAATATAAGATGAACTTCAGCTTTTTATTCAGAAAGAGATCATCTGAATAGCAAGAAGCAGTTATGCTCTGGACATACTGAAATCGTCTTCTTCTGATTTAATTACGTGCTAGCAGTAAAATGGACACACTTATGGTTATTAAGCACTTTTTTCCTCCTTTTACCAGGAATCCTATCTTAGGATTAATAGGCACTTGCATCATTTCAGTCCTATGTGCTGTATTAAGGACCATCTACATCATCAGCAAATATTTTTATTGTGCTGACACTGCACACAAAGTGAAACATTAGGGTACAGAGCTTTATTTTTTTTTCCTCTCTACTCTCAACATTATTTGTATAGCTTATACCTCATAAGTTCTTTCATTAAAGAAGGAGACTTAATTCTCCTTTAATGAAATTAATAAATTTGAAGGAAGGGGTAAAAATTACTTCTTTTCAACATAGCTGCACAGTTTTGTAGCAAGACCTGAATATCTGTATTCTAAGTACTGATGATAGGGAGAAACAGTAGACAATATATTTAATAAGACTTTTGGCACTGATAACTTGAATTCGTACATATAAGCTAGCAAAATGCAGTTTATGCAAAATCATGATTATCAGTGTGTATACAAATTGATGAAAAAATTCTACAAGTATTATTGCTGATGACTCAATGTCAAACTGGAAGGAAATTTCAAGAGAGCATTCCAAGCAGATGTGCAGAGATCTTCAGAACTGATTTTAGTCAATATTTTTATTAGTGATTTTCAGGATAAATATAGAGTACACTTATAAAATTTGCTCAGTCTGGCAGGCAGGATCAGAATGCCAAATGCTAAATTGAAGAGATGGCCTCAGATCAACAAGATGAAGTTCATTAATGACAAGCATGAAGTGCTACACTGCAGAGGGAGATATCAAATGCATAAATATGAATTGGGAAATAATAATCTCAGTGTCAATATGAGAAAATGCTACTGTGTGCGTAGCAGTTCATAAATTAAATATGACTCAACAATGTGATTATGCTGCAAAAATTGCTAATCCCACCTGGAGTTCTGTTAATAGAAGTGTTGCATGTGGAAGAGAAGAGATTGTACAGGCATCCTGCAGCTCCTTAATTACAATCTGGTCACCTGAGTAGACCATGCTGCCCATCCCCTCCCAGACCTTCCCTCTGCTCCCTCTCCAGGCCCTGTCCTCAGCCACAGCCATTCTTTGCTGCCTTCCTCTGTGAAGGATCCTTGACCTCTTCTTCCCTTTGGAAAACTACCCATGCTCCTGCTTCTTCATGTTTCTTTTTCTTATGGAAATGAATTAAAGGTGATGCCAGGTATGGTCGCCATATGAACCCTATATGTTCCTATAGGCACATCCCATGTGGATCCCACACGGGCAGCATGTGCTGCTCAGAGGACACTTGCAGGGACTCTGGCAAGGAGGGCCCATGCTGCTCTTGCAGAGGTGCTGGTTCCTGGCAGCTCTTCTGACACACGGGAGCATCACCCAAACCAGGGCAAGGCTGTCACTCCCAGGGGCAGCTCCACTCAAACGGGAAACAAAACACTAAAAAGAAACAAAGGAGACTGTCCCCTGAGCATTACCGCTGTCCAAGGCGAGAGAAGAACGTGGAGGGAATCGATCGCATTTCATTGCATCGGTTTTTAATCCCAGCGAAATTTTTGGAGGTGTTTGGTTGTGGGAGGCTTTTTTTAACTACTCAGGATTTAATGCTACCCGGAACCGTCCCCGTTGCACCGTGTGATGACCAAGGGAGCTGCCCCAGGGCTGTGACACTGTCACAGGCAGCAGTGACAGCGCTCCGCGCTCCTTCCATCCCTTCTGCAGGCAGACCGGGATGGCGGGCGGGCGAGACGGCGCTAGGAATGGTACCTGTGCAGAAATCACAGACAGGTCACCCAAAAACCTGGAGCGGGGTGCGCGGCTGCTCCCAAAGCCCGAGGCTTGCCGCTAGATGGCAAACTTTAATTTTCAAATCCTGGAGCTCCCGGGGCCCTTGCCTGGGGCCGTGTGCGGCCAGGGATGAGGAAGGGAATGGGAACGGGGATGGGGATGGGGATGGGGATGG
>VYXF01003965.1:222290-242932 GCA_013397295.1 Polioptila caerulea | reverse complement strand
GGGATGGGGACGGGGACGGGGACGGGGACGGGGATGGGATGGGAGCCAGGTCCCAGCCCTGCACACACCCAGGTGGCCACCGGCTTTCCGACTGCCTCACTCCTCGGCACCCGGCTCAAAGCTTTCCCTGGGAGCCTGTGCACAGGAAAGACCCAGGAGATTGTTTGCCCGGTGTCTTTCCCTCCAAAGCAGGGAATGAGGGCTCTCCTGCAGGTTTCTGCTGTGTGGAGGCTCCTGGTGATGCTCTGAGCAAAGCCAAGGGGCTCAGAGGTTCAGGCGGTCACTCGATCAGGGCTCTGCAGGACAGGTCTCACCAGCAGCTGGACACTCTCCAAAGACCCACTGTCCCTTCTGCTCCAGCTCTGGCTTTTCTCCCTCTCTTGGCCCCAGGCTGGCGCTGGGTGTTCTGGAGAACAGAGGTGTTTTTCAAGGCTCAGGACATTGTATAGGATGGGAAAAAGCCTTTTCTGCACTTCCCTCCCTGATAGTTATCTTGGAAAGCATTACAAGGTAAGCTAAGAAAGCAGCTCTACTGAACCTGGTCTTCTCCAGATCTTAATCGATCCCCAAGGAAATGGGCACAGACTGGAAATCAGAGTGGTGCCAGCACTGCAGCAACCTCAGGTCTTGCCATATTGTAAGACATACATACAGCACATAAAATCTTAGATATATTTTAGGAAAGCCCCAAAATTATCTAAATCAATCTTAAATTTTCTTAAGAACTTGAAAATATTCATCTTCCCCATCAGCCATGTGTATTGCCTTGTTTTAATCAGTTGATTTATCTCAGTGTGAAGATAGTGGGAAACTCCAACCCAAGTGTGAGATATGTGCTTCCCTGCATAGACATAATCTGATCATGTTTCTCATACCACAGGTTTTAGACCAAGAGCTGACCTTATGAACAACAAAGCTTCTAACAAGGGAATGCCAAGATCCTTCAATGGGATAAATCACATTTTCTCCACCAATATAGCTCACTATTCTGTGTCACACTGCTGCATCAGGAAAAGCATTTATCCACCATAGCAGATAGTGTTTTTGTGGCAAAGCACAGTGGTTAACACGGCAGCTTCTGTGATCCTGAGGGCTCCACAGGGTTCCACATGGTTTTCCTTGCATCTGCCAGTCATGGCAGTCCTTTTACATCTTTTAAAATCTTACTTACTAAGTCATTCAATACCCATCAGTTGTTCTCTATGCACTACAACTCTTGCAGAATTTTGCAATGTGTTACGAAAAATTTGGCTCACTTACTGACTCTTTTAAATTGCATGGCATGAGTGCCATGTGAGCTGTATTCTTCATTGTCTATATTTTATTTCTTTGTCAGTTGTCTGGCCCTACATTCAGTGTCATTAGCTGAAAGCAAAATCAGAGCTATTCCTTCCAGCTGATGAAGAACTGTCTCCTCCTCATGGTATTCAGTCTCCATTTTGATGCCCAAACTTCCCAAACTGGGGAAGGATCTCCCCTGACTCCACACAGCAGGGTTAATCACCTAATTTCAAAAGTAATGTCCTGAAAAAAAAGGTTTTTTGCCAACAAAAGCAATACTTTCTGTCTAGAATTTAGGTGTTGCAGCCAGATGAGGAGTTCAAAATATCCTTGGGCTGGATAAAGGACTTCTGCCTCCAGGCCTCTTGGTGAATCCCTTCCCCTGAGGCTTGGACTGGTACAGCACATTCAGAAGAAGGCCACTATTTTCTTTCTGTAGGATTGGGATATGTGGTTCCTTATTTTTTTCTGCAAATGGCTGCCAAAACTCACGTTTTCCAGGTCACCAATTCAAGGGTCAAATTGAGCCCGGGTACCTCCTTCTCCTGTTCCTTCTCCCTCCTCCCATCTTGGGAACCATAAGCTTCTCCCTGAATTATTTCTTTCTTCTTCTGACATCTTGTCAGGACTGGGCAGAGATATGTGATACCATTGATACTTATTAATGTGGCAATTCAGTTTTAGCTAACACAGAGCTAAGGCAAATAATGAAGCATTTTTCAAAGTCTGTTTTCCCTGATGGATTCTTGCTTCTGTACCTTTCAGTAACAAGAATCACAGGCAGGTGAAAAGATCAATTTAGGGTCAAATAACAAATTAGCAATACATCGTTAGTTATTACTCCCTACAGGCATAGGCTGAAAACTGTAAAGAAAGTGTTGTTATTAAAATGTATATTCATTTTTAACAGAAGAGCTAGCTTTGGGAAGGGTGAGGCTGTATGTCCTTTGTTTTCTGACTGGAGAAAGCATCAGGTAGTTATATGAGGGCAGGGATTTGGTTTGTTTTACTTTATTAAGGTCTCATTCAATGCCCTTGCCTGCCAGGATGGACACAAAGGAGTCTACCTATCTACCTGCAGTTGCCCAGGACCTGCTGTAAGCTGGGACACAATGCCCAAAACAACACTGTAACATTGGGGGAAAAAAAATTATTGGGATGCTGTTAACATTTCCCTGAGATCAAAAAAGCATTCCCTAAGTGAGTGTTTGATGCAAGGGGTGAGCATTCTCACCCACTCAGGATGAGAGACATGCCCTGTGGCTCTGAGAAGTCAGAAATGTCAAAGGGCAAGAAACATTTCAGACTGTCTTCTAACACGTGAGGAAGGTAAGCAGACCACAAGCCAGTTTTCAAAACAACCTTCCTTTTCAGAGTTAACTATACTCACCTCCTGTGAGAGGAGAAGGCAGCTGAAATGCAATCTGCCCATGAGAAGCTGCAGCCTGGAAGAGCATAGCTTGAACAGTGAAGAAGTGTCCAGGAAGGACAGACCACACCGTGCAAGCAGCTGGGTATCCCACAGCCATCCATTATTGCTGACCAGTGTCACTTGTGAGGGACAGGGAGCCTCACGGCGGTCTGAGAGAGCTGGGGAGAGCCACAGAAGTTTCCAGTCATTCCAGAGCTTTCCTGAAGGGCGCTGGTTATAAACTACTTCCCACTGGATAAATGTGGGAGGCAATATTTGCCACCAACACACCAAGAGGTGTCTTATCCAAGGGGTCAATTAGTTAGTAGTGCTCAACTGAACATTTGTATTCATAGCTTGACAGAATTTTTTGAGTTCAAAATTGTATTGTTTACTATTTTTTCTTGAGTTTCTAAAAAAATAACTGTTTTCTTGTGTGTTATGGTACTGCCTGGTTGCCTGTTGCCCTACATATTATGCAAAGAAATACCTAGGGTAATATAAACCCAGACATATTAAAAAAATATATATATTAATGAGTAGTGGATGGAGAAAAGGGGAATAATTCTTTGAATTTTTCAAATTTTATTGTCCTTACTCAGAGAAAAGCAATGTTTAAAGCCTGCAGAATTTGTTGTGAAAGGGATTGAAGTTTTTCCTTATGTTTTTCCTGACACATCTTAGACATGTTTTGATTATCATTAACTATTTCATAGCAGATTCCTAAGGCAGTGGAGAAAAAAAAGAAAACAAAAGAGTAAAATTGGTAATTGCTTTCCAGTGGGCTCTGTTAGCATTCCAGCTATGCCCTTTATGCAGCAGAGTAGTAAATAAAATGAATGAATGAAGAACTGGATTTATTTTAAAGAATTAACTGCTGATGCAAAAGGTGCATGCGATTTAGTCACAGCTGGGAAAGCAATAAAAGTCCTTTATTGTAATTTTTAATTTTTAGCTTTGTATTTCCTCATTGTGAGTCTGTAAAAATGCAACATCCTAATTTTTTTTTTTCATGTCCTAAGTACAATGGATTGCATTTAAAAAAATACAAAGGCTTTCTCTTTTTTCAGTAATATTTTCTAATTCTCCCTCTACCCCCAGGTAATAATTAAATGTAGAGCATGGAACAGAGAGGGTCTGTTCATAATCTCAGACTGGTATGAACTGGGAGCTGATCCATGGACTCGGCTGTGTGACAATGCGAGAAAATGGTTGGAGATCAGAGTTAAGGCTTCTGTTTCTAGGAAGACTCATTGAAGAGCACGTAGCTCTCTTCCTGGAGAGATGCTCTGGAGCCTTGCACACACTTATTTTAATCATTTATGAAAAATACGCTGAATAGAAAAAAAAAAAGTTGAAAAAAAGGATGTTTCTAATTCTAGTAGTTCCAAGCGGTGTCTCAAGGTTGAGCACAAAACAAACCATACATAAATAGTAGAAAACACTCGGCATCTAGTTGCCATGACAATGCCCTACTTATAGCACATTAAGCTGATTCATGTCTTTTCTCACCTCACTGTTAATAAATTATGGTGGCTGATGAGAATTAAGCCAGCTGGAAGAGCCAGTGAATGTAAGCAGCAAATTAATTTGCCACTTAAATGTGGTGTCCTTCAGGGGAATTACCCTCTACATAGCAAATAATATCTTACTGTATATGTAAAGCAGTAGGAATAAGTTGAAACAGCTGATCTTCGTTTTCTTTGTAATATTGAAGCATCACAGCTTATTGCTGTACCAGCAAGAGCTGGTGCAGCCCCACTCCTGCTGCAGGCAGAAGTTGGTGGCAGATGAGGCTCCTGCACTCCATCAGTGAGGATTACAGAAATAAATCTTTAAAACATTGATTCCCCAAATCTGAGTCATGTTTTCTCATTGAAAGCATGGGACATTTGGCCAGCAGCTGCTGAAGGATGTCACCTGCAGTCCAGCACCTTTATGCTAAACTGGTGCATGGTGCCTACACGTGCAGGGTTACAATGGGGGCAGTCATTTCCCAGCTGATGTGTCAATGGGGTTTATGCAGCTCACAGTGCAAGAATGCAGCTGAGAGCAGGCATTCATCAACGGTGAGCGGAATTTAGGCTTCTTGATTAATGTATATTCACCGTGGAAAAGATTTACTCCTTTTTCTGGAGGGAGAGATTCAACAATGGTTATGGTAGAACTGAATAAACTCTGTATAGCTCATAATGGCAGCCTTTAACAGAAACCAGCCACATTTCATTCAAACCTTTGTCTCTACACTCACTTGAAGTCAATAAACTAACAGCTGGAGCTGGAGATCTGTACTGGAGGACTTTCCAAGTCATAAGTATTAACCCCCTTGAAAAATAGCAAACGCTTGCTCTTGGGGCCTGAAATCTGTGAAACACTAACTGAATTCTGCTAATAAATATTCTGTGATCTTCAAGTATTTGCTCAAGTGCAGGAGTCTTACTGCTTTCCCTATATTTTTTTCTCCACTTTCTTCTTGAATGGTTTCACTTCTCTCTCAGCTGCAAATCAGATGCAAATTTTCTTTGGCGTGGCCCTTCAGTTCGAGCTAACCAAAGAAGCATCACCTGATCAAAATCACCTGAGGAAGCCAAATTAAACACTTGTTCTCTATAGCTTGGCTAAGCTAAGCCCTCCTCCTTTTGATTCTTAATTTCATCTGTTCCTTTCAATGAAAAATCACTGGAGGGTGGCACTTGCTCAGTTATCAAAAATGCCACTAATGTGTATTCCACTTTTGTGGCTCCTTGTCAGCCCTTCTGGTTCTTCATGCTCCCCTGCAAGGCTCAGCCAAGGAGATGCCAGGCACACCTACTCCTGGTCCTCCCCCACTGCATTAATTCAGACTGGCAGACGGGAAACAGACGTGCCCCAACCCCAGCTCTTCTCAGCAAAATGACGTTTGGGGTCCATGCTGTTTCTTTCCCCCACAGTGCTCAGAAGCAGAATCTCCCTTTCCTCATAACACCCCTGCACACGCAAAGTGGGACACCATTAAGGATTACTGAACTATTTGTTTCCCACACATTTCTGAATATACTCCCCGAGAGGCTTTTGCAGAGGACCTGCTGCGTTGTGCTGGGCACCTGAAGAGGTGATTCCGCTCAGAAGCTGAGCGCTCATCACGATCTGAAAGCCGCGCGTTGTCTGGGGCGGGAGCAGCGCAGCGAGAGCCGGAGCCTGGAGCGGCGCAGCCCCGCGGGGCTGGCGGCTCCCTGGGATGGATCCCGCCGGCATCAGCAGGCTCGGCCTCTCGGGGTCTACACACTCCTGCCCATCCTCTCAGAGCAGGGAAACAGCCGAAATGATTACACGGATTTTGCAATTCAAAAGCATGTCTGTGCACCTCATCCGATGGCTTTGGAGCCGTGAGGAAGACGCAGGCACGCTTTGGGAATTCGTGCTTTATACTGTATGCAGCCCTAAACTCTCATCTTCTTCCATTCCAGTAGTGCCCATCAGCTCCATAGCAGTGTTAAGGTTTCTATATTTTTGTTTCCTCACCAACAGATTTGGATCTTGGTGAGGAGGATGGACTGTTCTAAAATGCCTTTTTTTTTTTTCTGTCTGTATAGGACCAGCTATGGGCATAGCTGAGAGATTTTCTGAATGGAGATTTTCAGAAGTATCAGCAGCTTTAAATCCAAAAAACTAAAATTTCTAGACTTCTTGCAATTTCAAGTCAAAACACAAAATTTTATTTTACATGAAACGAACTTATTACCAATTAATTTAGATCCCTACTCTGAATCAGGGAAAAATTAGCACGTGAGTGCTGCAGGAATTTTGCATTGAAATCTACTTAAGACTTTCTGAAAATTGCGGGAACCAACGTGAATCTGATTTCCAGCCTCTCAAACAATGAGCCTTTGGGAAACAACGAGTTCATCTGTCCCCTACTTTTACTCTTACTTCTCCTGTTTTGCCTTATTACGAAAGTATTAATGATCTAAAGTGGCATCACACATGAGACCAAACCCCAAATCTCAAAGAAGACAAATGAGTGCCACCTCCCCTCCTCTACTGCCACCATCCACCCTGCCCTGCCAGAGCATCAGCTGCTGCACAATGGCTTAAAACCTCTTCCCCCCAGTGCAGCTGAGCAGATTTGTATCAGCTGACTGACCCTCTTTCGTAACTTGCTGTGTGTGGAGGCCTCTGGATTTCAGGGGCTGGAGCTACAGAAAGGTGGCAAGCCTTTGTAAATTCCCATGTTTCCTTTAGATTGTTTTCCCTACTCAAAAAAAAGTGAGAGAGAAGAGATTTGGTTACTTCTAAAGCAAGTACTGAGCAGCCACAGAGAAAGAGGATGTGCTTAGCTAATGTCCATGCAGCTTCTGCTGGAGCCTTGTCATGGCTGGTTGGAAAAAGCAATGGAAGAGACAGCTTTGTAATGAGAATGCATTTTGTAACGTGTTTCCTTCTGCATGACAATACCAAAATCTCAAATCTGCCCTTGCATGTGAAGGATCACAGCCTCCAAAATCTGCCATTACCTTTCTGGCCTCACCAAGAATGTTGTTGATTTGAATTAAGATGTGTCCCAATTAATGCATCTTGGATGCCTGGGACGTTTTTCCTGTTCTCTCTGCTTGTACCTCTGAAAGAGGAAGGCATGGGGTGGAGAGTCTTTATAGATCAGCTTGCAATCTTCCCCATCTGTTTCAGTAAATAGTAGACAGAAATTATGAAAGGCAAAGCAAAAAAATCAATGCATTCCATTGCATGACACTTAGCACAAGGGTGTCTGACTTACAGAGCCTCATTCTAAAAACCACTTTACAGATGAAAGATTTTTTTTTCCTTCTCCCTGGGTTATTCTAGTTCATTTTCCTCATAATGATTCTCTCCTTCAGTTTCCATTGTGTGGCACATGATGTGATTCTTGGGGCTACCCTGTGCAGGGCCAGGATTTGGAATATGATTCTGTGATTTTACGCATTGCTATTTTAGATTAAAGTGAAACAATTTTGTACTGTAAGATCACAGAAATAGATTTACAGCTGCTATATTTTGCCTTTTCCTCATTTCCTCCAGCACAGCTATGTACAGTGATAGCTTGGAGTCTGGTTTCTTGTGTGGTTTTCTTAAAAGCATATTGCATTAAGAAAATCCATCAAGTGTAAGTCTAAACACTGCAGCAAATTGTTCATTAAGGGCTTTGGAGATAGGTAGCTTTCAACAACCTATGCTATTAGTACAACTTAGAATCACCTTTGAGTAGTTGTGTTGTCAATAAAACACAGAAGGAAAACCAGTTTCCAGTCAATTTTTCATATGCAGAAACACCTGAGCTCAAAATTACGAAACTATGTGATTTTATACATGCAAATGCCAGTGGTTTTATCTGACAGTGCCAATATTACACTCTAATATCAGGATATAAATGATACTCTTACTTGCTAGCTTTAGAAATATTAATGCTTCTGATGACTTTTTGTTTTCTGAGATACAGAATTGATGGGGTTCAGTAGCTGTTTTTCAGACATAAGCACTCTGGTTGAAGTCGATTAGTTCAGCACTTAGAACAAATGGTCTTAACATTGCCCTAATTTTGTGTGCACCTTGTGTTAGAGGAAGATGTTGCTGATCAGCAACTGATAATGCAGCCACCATATCAATGTGTCTCATCTTGCTTCCCCAGAAAATAAGTGGACATTTTTTTCTTCAGTGCTTAGAAGCAGCCCAAATCTCCTGCCTTCCCACACGTCAATATTTTGCTGTGTGTGTGTGGGAGAACGTCTTACCCGTGTGACTTTTATGCTCTGTTTCGAGTGTCTTAGCCTTTGGTTTCTCTTATTTACAGTCACATCTTGTATATGTGGCAATTACAGCCATGACTTATTCTGTAGAAAGCATGCTGGGGAAGTGTGTAATTTCTGACACTATAAATATGGGGAGAACCATTACCAGATGATGATCAGCTCCTCGAGGGTTATGAGCCACTGCAGAGTTTAACAATTTCGGATCCATGGTACTTTGCAATGCTTTTGCCTGGAGACTGTATGAAAGTCTTTTTTCATCTTTAAAGATTTTTTACTTTGAAGTTAGTTGCATTAAGACAGTGAATGCCAAAAGCTGTTCACAGTGAGCTATGGCTTCACTTATTCCCTTCCTTTTTTTGAGGGGGGTGGTGTATTTCCCCCTGCAGAACAGGGGAGAGTCAACACGAGGCAGAACCTGTGGAGAAATGCATAGCCAGAATAACTGTAACTTATACCAAGCTTAGCATTTGGCCTCTGCTGAATAACCCCTCTCCTCAGGCTTCCTAAGCCAGACCTTGCCTGTTGGTGAACCAGCAGCAGGCTTTGGACCCATTGGACCCAAAGGAGGGCGTGAAGAGGAGTGATACAGGGGGTGACAGCCCCATGCACCAGCAGCCTCTCGCCTCTGTTCATTCATTTCTGCTCCTCTGGCCAGCTCCCAAATGGGTCAACCCCAGCACTGGGGTGGATTTCAATGGCACTGTTACCTAGAAACTAAGCCTGTCTCTTCCTTCCACTGCTCACTGACTGAAGGCTCAGGGGTGAACATTTCGTATGTGTTAAAAAAATATTAAAAAAAAAAAAAAAAAGAGAGAGAGGAAGGGATCCAGCTTGGCTAGCAATTCCAGACCGCTGATAGTGCTGTCAACTGCTCTGCAACTTACAAGGGGCCCCAAAATCTCCACTTGAGCAAACGTGGGCTCTGCAAGACACTGATAGCTCGTATCTGAGTCAGCACTTCCCGGTGTGTCCTGCTTGTCCTCTCTTCCAATGAAACACATACTGAAATATGAGACCTAAATGTCTCCTTTCCTGATCTGAAGCAGTGGCAGAATACTGTCATTGACTTGCTTCTGTGACAAAATCTGCACAGTGGCTGACAGCCACGACACCAAATGCTATTTGCCTTTTTGTTGTTGTCAGCAGTGTTAAGTCTTAATGAGCAGAAAAAAGCCTGTTCTCTTCCAGCACACACATCCCTCTGCCTCACTGCTGCAGGACTAGCCATGGTACCCATTGGTATGAGCTGTCCTGGCTGTGCTTCAGCTGTTTTTCAGCTGAAGGTCAGCAGCAAAACCTTTAACAGGATGTTTTCTTTCAGACTTAAGGTGTTTGCTGCACTTCTTTAATCTTAAAGGTAGATTAGGAGCTGTAGTGCCTGTGGTTGCTTTAAACAGTGCTGTTTATAGGTCAGGCCTGGGGAAGGAGGGGTAGGTTTGGTCACAGTCTGTCCTTCGGCAGCAATCTGATTTGTAAGGTGGGATAGGGTCACATGAATATTTTTAAATGGCTGTTTACTGCTTCCTGTGGTCCAAGGGGTGCGTGTGTGTGTGTAAGAACTTTATTTCTAATAATCATGTCAGTTTATCTGTGCATTCTGAACAGCTTGGTATGCTTGGCACAGTTTAACATGGCTTAAGTCTGTCCACAGCTGGCCTGTTGTTCAGTTTCTCCTCATACTAGAAAATATAAGGAAATTCTTTTCCTCTCTGTGGCAGTGCATGTCCTTAATTATCCAGAAATCATCTGAGAAATCTGAACTCAGAGAAACACAGTTTGATATCTGTGTGCTTGAAACAACAGAGCTTCTACAGAGATATTTAGCATTTATGGAAAATCCATTATGGTCAATACATATTCTAATTATATGATCAGAAGCCTGTGCAAAGTAAAAATTTCCCATTTGGTTCAGTCTGAGATGCTTTTTCTAAGTTTTAAATTTATTTTTTTTTTTAAACCTTGCTGCTATTTAGTTTTCTGTTTATTTTCTCCCTACTGGACCCCTGTTTCCCTCTGCTGTTCCATTCCATGTTGGCTTGCTTCCCATTTTTTATTCCTTCCACGGTTACAAGAGGCTCTGTCCTGCAGGTCTTACACTGGGTTCTGCTGTGTGCTGACACCAATGTCTCAGCTCCAGGACATCTCCCTTTCCTGACCTGCTCCTGTGCTCATGCCCTCAGCTGGCCTCAAGCACTGACCTGCCTTAAAAATTGCATATTGTTTTCCTGGGTTCATTTTTTTCCCTTTTTTTTTTTTTTTTTTTTTTTTTTTTCTTTTATGTGNAAGTACCACACAAAATATTTTCAGTTTTGCCTCCTTCAGTCATGATGGAACAATGAACAAAGTTAAAGGATGCAGCTCCAGAAGATGTTTCTTGATTTCTTAATTCTTGTGGGCTTTGAATTATTTTTTTCCCCATGCTTTGGATGTTATGCCTGACAACAGAATTGAAAAAAGTGAAGTGTTATAAATTTTGCTAAGCCCTCACAGCATTTTGAGAGTAGCTCAGGAATCATGAGACTGTTTTTAAGAGATTAGAGCTCTTTTTATTTTTTCTGGGTTTCTAAGAAGTCCTTGGGCTATATTTGGGTCACATTTTCAATCTTTGTTCTGCAACCGTGAAGGCTAAAACTTTATATTTTATAATGAAATTAGAATTTAAGGGAGCATCACTTCAAACAACCACATACTGCAAGACGTATAATTTGAGAGATGCCAGTTCTTCTGATCTTCTCCCAAAATATGTTTTTACAGTGACCCCTTCACTACATTGGAGGTTTCTGGGTTTTTATTTATTCAAGCCACTGTGCTTTTATTTGTTTTCATCCGTTGCTTTTGAACACAGTACATATGTGCAACCTGAGACAACTGTAAATTTCATGATGGATTGGGAATAAATATTTCCATACTTAGCAAGAACTGTTTCTTGCATTGACACGTCACCTCCCTTCCCTGGGGCTTTAGGATCTTTCCCAAATCCTCTCTATGTGCCGCTGATCCAAATCCTTTTGATGCAGTTTGGTTCACTCTGAATCAGCAGAGCATTGTGTGTGCTTTTAACCTCCATAGTGCAGCCACACCTGTAGGGGGGCTGCTAATCTAATTTTGATTCACAGTGGTGGCAACAAATAGGTCACTTACGGAGTTAATGTAAGCTGCTCCACTAATTACTGCAGGAAAGTGATCCCATCACCCCGGATGAAAATGTCTAACTCCAGCCTACAAAGCATTTTCAGTGCACTAATTCTGTTAATGCTCCATTACTGCTTCATTTGAGCTGTGTAGTCCATCTTCCAAAGTGAGGAGGTAAATCTCCTACCAGTTCCAGAGCTGGGAAATGTACAGACTAAAACATCACTGACAACATTATTGGGCATTGTTCTCTGTTGGGCTAGCTCTGTTTCTTGAAGTTTATCTAGATAAATCTTCCCTGCTAACTCTTAGCTTTAGTAGCCTTCATTGTCCACTTTACCTTGAAGGGCGTTGGACGCCAAAAATACCCTATGGACATGGATCTGATCTCTCTGCTTCTTAGATACTGAAATTCAAAATAAGAATACAAAGCTACACAATTGCAATACCTTAAAGATTATCAGGGTCTCAGAAAACCTGACAGTGGCAGGTTTATATATATCTATAAACCAGATTGATATATATATTTATTTATACACACACACACCAACCTCCCCAAACACAGAAGTAAAGAATGCCTTGAAACATCTGGGTAGGTATCCTTGGGCTTGAGATCTTGCTTCTCTTCGCATGGAAAGCTCCACAGCTCAGTCCATGAGAAATAACCTGGGCACTGTACGACAGCAAATGTTATAACAGAGACAGGATTCTAGCTGCCCTTCACCCAAAATCCCCACTAAAGACATAGCTATGTACAAAGGGTCTTATCTTCCTGAGTCTGGAAGGCTTTAATTTTCTTTTGTTTTTTTAAGCAAGTGGGGATCGTCACGCTGGTATCTTTACAGACTCCTTAGATTTCTTCCCATCATCCTCACTGCCATTCCTCCTGAAGCCCACTTGTATGTTTCCTGTGAGACATACAAATTGTTTTGGAATTCGTTGTCAAGCAAAGTGCTTTTGAAGAGCAGAAGAAAGTGTGTTGTGCTGAGAGTTGCTGGCTGGCTTGGTTTTGGAAGGAGCTCTAAATGAGGTGTGTTCATAGCGACAGATCAATAATTATGTCCAGCTGCCTGAGCTGCCTCTAGGCATTCACTGTTCATTTCTCAGCTGAACTGCAAAGACTTTTGAAAACTTTCTTGGAAGTTGTAAGTGAAAGGCAAAGTGAAAGCTTTTGAGCTCCTTGTAGCTCATGGGATGGCGAGGATGGGTGATGGTGGCTCCTGCAGGCACTTCTTGTCTGATACTCCCTGCATGCCCCATCCCTGGGATCTCTGTTAGTCAAAATTCCCTTGCACTGGGTCTCATGGAGTTCAAGCCTCAAAAGTAACTCCAGGCTGCTTTTATATTCCTGTTCCTCTTGTTTTACATGTATGAGCTGTATAAAAGTATTATAAATTGTGATATCGTGACTTAACTGTATTGACATCCTGTAGTGAGCAGAACCCGGTGCTCACAGCTCACTGATACTGTATATAGAAGGAAATGTTTCTTCAGCTCCTTTTAAGTTTAAAAAAAAACTCCTTATGGTTCTAAATAGAAGTCATATATTAAAAATTGCTATCTGAGAGGAACTTTTTTGGCAATGCTTAGGAACCAGTGAAGTGAATGGTTATAGATGAGCTTGGAATGTAGCCTTAATGACAGGATATGCTGACGCTGTACATTACCCTGCTATGAAGTGGGTTTATTTGTACAGACACTGTTGAAGCACCTCACATGAGAAGGCGAGCGAATGTCAGAGTAAATCCTGTGGTTTGGTCTGAAGGTGTGACTACATCTCCTTGGGCAGTGCTTGATTACATCTAACGCAAGGTGTCCTCTCTGCCGGGACTCAGACTGCGATTAACGCAAACGTGGAAAGCTGCATCTCTGCTTCCCCGTAGGGAACCACCACCCTGACAGGCACATCTGCACCAGCCCAGCAGATGACACACCTTCAAAGAGCCAAGGCTGACACGGAGAGCGTGGCAGGAAGCTGTGCCTCCTCCTGCTGGACAAGGGCTTGTGCCTTTATTTCCCCCTGTTTCCCAGGGCTCCTTGGCTCTGCTCTGCTGGCCGGGCTGCCTTGGGCAGATGGCTGATTTCCATAACGAGGGGCCGGGCTCTTGTGGCCACTGTGTGCACACCCTGTAACCAGGCACATCGCAGCTGTAGCTAAGCACGGGAGAGCCACATTCATCTTCCCACTGACGCCGGGTCTGACCTTTAGTGAGGGAAACTGGTGGTGTCACTTGGAGCAGATGGTGAACAGGAGCTTGGTAAAACATCTGTGGTGTCATTTTTAAAGAGTCCTGTCAGGCTGTTCGAGGGCTGGGGCTGTGGAAGCAGGATATCACTGTTTCTCCTCATTGCAGAGGTGAGCTGCCGCTAAGGACAGCGTGCCCCTGATATGGGATGGAAAGTGTGACTATGCTTCCATGCAAGAAATTGTCAGCATTCCTTTGTGATGTCCCAAGCTAGGTGAAATATGGACTATCATCTTCCACAGTGTTGGACCTGGCCAAGTTATCCAGCAAAAAAACGCACAGTGGTCATGAGGAGTCTGTTGGACACACTTAGGCGAGTGTGGATTACTCACTGACCATGGGACAGCTGCAAATGGAATTCTGACAAACCCACACTTGTCAGCACTGCAGGCATTCTCAAGAGCCTTTTAAATACATTGCATTTTATTTAACTCGATATTTGGCAAATTCAGCTTGACTGAAGAATCAATGTTGGTTCTTCTATTTCATCTTCCAGGTAGGAGATGAAGATGTTTAAGGAGAAAATGGGCACCACTCTGTGATGGACTGGGGAATCTGGAAATCACAGCTGATGGGGTATGAGCCTTTGCTGTGAAAACTGCTCTGTTAACCACTGTGTCACCCATACCTGTCCAAGGACATTTCTGTGCACATTTGAGGTGGGTCCTGGCTGAATCAAGGCTCACAAAAGCAAGTGATGGCAGGGACTGATTTGGGCAGGTGATGGGACCTTTCTCTGCTCCAAAGGGAAGGAGATGGGAGATACCATGGAAACAGATTGCCCAGAGAAGCTGATGATGCCCTGTCTCTGGAAGTGTTCAAGGCCAGGTTGGATGGAGCTCTGAGCAACCTGGGCTAGTGAAAGGTGTTTCTGCCCATCACAGGGGGGTTGAAACAAAATGTTCTTTAAGGTTCCTTCCAATCCAAACCATTCTATGAAACTTTGAGCAACAAGAGTGACTGAGGGGAGTGTTTAGAAGGGTTACGGGGAAAGGCTGAAACCAATGGGAAGTTTTCATCAGTGCAGTGTCTCACGTTGCTGGGATAACTAAGCCAGGTGAGAGAAAACAATCTCTGTGCTCAACATCCCTAGACATTGTGAATTACCAGGGCCAACACAGACTTAGATTTAGGGTGTTTGTGCTTCTGCTAGTGCTTTCTGAGCCTGCACTGATTTCCCAGTTGTGTGATCTGGTTTGTGTGTTATTTGCACCTGACATGCAGTTCTTGATGTGTCAAGCCTCTTTCAGGCAGCCTAGATGCTTTGGGTTATCACTTCTACCAATAATCTTACATCCTCCAATATTTCCTGGTAACCTGACAGATTCCTGGAAACCTTGGCTTCCAAAACAAGAGTGTCTCTCCATTTTGTGAGTGGTGAACCTGGCATGGTGGGGGTGCACATGAGATGGGCAATGCCTTATAGATGTGAGGGGCTTCCTGTGTACATGGAGTGGGTGCTGCTTTTTCATGTGCAGATTTTAAGAGTTATGCCATAGGTGGGTGCCTGGAAGAGACACAATTTCAACTTCAGAGAATACTTTGGGACTGAACTATTTCTATCTGAGGGAAGTGGTGACAGACAGGCTTGTCACCAGCAAGTGTCCTGACAGGGACAGTGTTGGCAAGGGCAGGTATTCCTCCCAACAAACCATGTGAGAGGCTGAGGAAGAGCCAACAAAAAGCGTGAGGTAGTTGTTATTCCTGTTAGCTGGTTTATTTCTCAGTGTAACAAGTCCATGTTTACCTGTGATATCTACACAGCATCTCTGTATGTTTCATTGTGGCAACAAAACATGACACAGGGATGTGCCCCTTTTCCCCTTCCCCTGGGCATAAAGGGAAATCAAAGCTGGCAAACAGGTCCCAGTTGCTTAAGAGGTATTCCTGCCATTCAGTGGCTGCCTGGGACTGGCTCACATAAAATACCCAAGTGATGGTAAAAATATTAATGAAAAGAAGTGAAACATGGTGACAGTAATTCAAACCCTGAATTGTCTCTGTGAAGAGTAGGATAAAGGATGTCTGGCTGGTTTGGGTGCAGTACCAGCTGTCTGCAGCAGTGGGAAGGGGGTTGCAATGGAGTTAGTTCACTGAGTGAATCGCACATCCCCAGGGTGGATCACATGAGCATCTGTGACAGTTTATTCCTTTGGAGCCTCTGAGCATCGCTCTTGTAGCGAGAGCACCTTGCTTACACATTGATGGTGCTTCTGCTGCCTTCTCAGTGAGGACTTGTTTGAGTCCCCCAAGAAACACCAACATGTGCCAAGGACTTTGCCTGCGCCTGAGTTCACACATCCCCAAGCCTGCACCCAAACTGCCATGTTCCCTTTGCAGGGTCCATCTGCCCCATATTTGCTTGTCTCTTTCTAGTGCCACTTGGCTCCTCCACAGTCATGGGATGTCTGGCCCTTAAAACACTGAGCAATAAAAACCTGCTGGAACAGTTAAAATACAGCACTGGAACATCATGCTCATCAGACAACCTGCCTGTTTTGTCCTTTGCCACCAATTCAACTGTGTGCCTTTAGGAAAGAGTTGTTTGTGTCTTCAGGGTTAACTGTGGCTGGTAAACACCATCCTTACATTACTTGACTAGCTTGACAAATTCTTGTCCTTAATGAGCTGGCCATAGCAGGGTCTGCCACAGCACAAACCCACCAGCAACACGCACTGCTGGGAGCTGCTGCTGCTCCAGGTGACGCAGGTGCTTGACTCTACGGGCGATACTCGGAAGCGATCATTTCTGCTATCCAGAGGCACCCAGGCTGACTGTTAGGTTTCATCTGATCACAAGGCAGGCTTTTATTAATCCCTTATCAGTGTAGTGCTTTTGATTGAAATCTGTCACTCTCTTTCTGTCTCCTCCCCCCTTTTCCTTGCAGGACACAAAAGACAATGGAAGGGATAGGGCCAAACTGCTCTTCTGCAGACAAGAAGCCAATTGTCTAAAAACAACACGTCATTCAAGACCACGGGAGACTGAGGACAGTGGCAGGAGCATGAATATACAAAAGTGCCTACTGTTAAGGCCACAGCTTTAAGTGTTTAAATTCAAATCACATTTCCATTTGAGGTTTGAATTTACAGCAAGAACATGCACACAAGGGTTTCAGTGTTCTAAATAAATCTCATCTGACTTCTCAGGGTATTCCTCATGGCAGCACATCAGAGTTGAGTGCAAGGGAGACTCGCTTTCCTTGCTCTATGAAGCAAAAATATTGAAGTAGGTTATTTTGGTTTGGTTTGGGTTTGTGTGCTCTGTGTTAGTAAATAAGGCAGCCTGTCATATCTAGGCTTTGGTTTTCTAAATGTGAGGTTAGCCCTTGGCTTGAAATGCTGTTGTTCTTGGACCTCTGCCTTGAGCTGGAGGTCTCATATGTGTGGAGGAAGAGGAGGAACTGAGCTAAAAATAAAGTGGAACAAAACTCTGCTTATTGCCACGGAGTAGATAATGTTTTCTTAGATGTCTCAGAGGTGCTGTCCTTGCAGGCAGTGTGGACTGGCACAGCCTGCTTTCATCACATGCGAGGTGTCATTATCCGTGTCCCATATCACCTTCCAAATATTTTGCACTATGTTCTAGCTAATATTTTGCTCATGCTGGTCCTAGAAATAGTGAGAGAAACAGGCTCCACTTTCCATTACACATCAAGCAAGGAGCATTTGCATTGCAGATGTAAGAGCCAGGTCAAGTTCCTTGGCTCCTTTGTGTCCCTCAGTGTCATCCTGCAGTGTCTGCTCCTGCCACCACCCTGAACTGATGGAAGATGCTGAGAGCTGAAGGGACTGCAGCACTAAATACCCGTGTGTTCACAGAACCTGGACCAAAAGCACTCTCTCTCTCCCTTTGTGGAAAAGAACTGAAGGCAGGGAAGGAGGGACTTCAGCACCAAAGGCCACAGAATGCTCTGTGACAGGACTTGGTACATGCAGGAGCTGAGCAGATGTTAAAATTGCTTATAGGAGCAATGAGAATATCCCCAATTACATCAAATGAGCTGCAAACTGGATGAGAGGCAACTGCCATTAGTCAGGATTTAGACGAACGCTTGTGTTGGATGGGACACTCCCTCCTTGCCCACTTTCATGCTTTGAGTATGTGACCCTAAACCCTCACCTATGAAACCTTGCTGGTGCTGGGTACTTGGCTAAAAGCACAGGATTGACTCAGTGCACAAATTGACCCATTCAGTATAGATGCAAGAGAGGCAGGTAAAATGTTCAAATATTTTCCATTATTATCTCCCAGCCGAGATTATTTTTGACCATTATATCAACATCCACCATCATACAGATAAACAGTAACCAAGGAAAGGTCACAGAGGCCACATCCTCTGCCATGCTCCTCTTGCACTGATAAAATATTCCTGCGGCCTTACAAGTTCAAAGAAACGGATAAAGGGTTCCTGTTAGCAATGTGGTTTTAGTCAGATTGTTGTGAATAGTTTATGCACAGCATCGTGAGGTGCTCAGTTTCTGAAATATTGGTACAAGCAGAATATCATTTAAAGTTTGGCTTTAGTGTCTCAGTACTGAGGCATGGTGCATATTTGGACATTTTAGAAACCAATCCATAAAAATATTTCTCTGTGTGAGTAAAACACAGAGCACTGGTGATGCCTCTGGTGTCCTTTCCCAGCACGTACTGGCTGTGCTCAGTGGGCCAGTGGCTGTCTCCCGAGGACCAAACCAGGGTATCAGCACGGAAAATTCCCAGCTCTGGCATTTGAGTTTGGTCATATTATTAGCACACCCTGTTTCTTGTAGGGCAGCTAATTGAGAAGCTGCAGCAGAGCTGTCTTTTCCTGAATCCCCAAAATCACGGACGTCCCTTTTTCTTCAAAGCAGTAATTGAGAACATGTAGTCAGATTGCCTCTGGGAGTGGTGAGTTATTAAAAATCAGGCACTTGAGTACTGGTTTTGTAAGCTGGGACGATGGTAAAGGGCAGACAGGCAAACCCTTTGTGTAGAAACCTCAGGCTAGGCATGACCTGTTGCCAAATGAGGCTGTGTGGTCCTTCAAGTGTCTTATTGTGAAGTCCTCTTCACAACTAGGAAAGGGGCTTGTGCATCCAAAGGGGTGGATAATTTTCTTCCTGTGTGGGCAGTTGCTTTAGTAAAAGATGTAATCTCTTCTTACAAACTTTGTCTCATTTAGGGGGGAACAGTAATTTCAGTGTCATTTGGGTTGTGAAGGGCAGGAATTGTCCATCTGCATCCCAGTCCTGTGTCTGTGCCTTACGTCCCTAGGAAATGGGTGGTGAAAAAAAAAAGACCCTGAAGCACCCTCTGCCATCACTTTTTTCAATAATTAAGGCATTCCCTTTTTCTCTTCCTTGTACATTTGGTACCTCACAGATTACTAACCCTTAAATCATTTCCCTCCCCTTGGCTACTGTGCACCTCATGCATGCTGGTTGCAGTAGGAGAGGGGTGGCCAGGTGGATCTCACACGTCAGCTCCATCCTGCAGCCACTGGAAATTCAGGTTGTGTAGACAGTGTCATCATAGAATTATGGAATGTCCTGACGTGGAAGTGACCCACAAGGACCATTGAGTCCAACTCTGGCCCTGCACAGAGCATCCCCCAAGAGTCACACCAAGTGCCTGAGATTGTTGTCCAAACGCTTCTTGAGCTCTCTCAGGCTTGGTGCTGTGACCACTGCCCTGGGGAACCTGTTCNAATTTCAGTGTCATTTGGGTTGTGAAGGGCAGGAATTGTCCATCTGCATCCCAGTCCTGTGTCTGTGCCTTACGTCCCTAGGAAATGGGTGGTGAAAAAAAAAAGACCCTGAAGCACCCTCTGCCATCACTTTTTTCAATAATTAAGGCATTCCCTTTTTCTCTTCCTTGTACATTTGGTACCTCACAGATTACTAACCCTTAAATCATTTCCCTCCCCTTGGCTACTGTGCACCTCATGCATGCTGGTTGCAGTAGGAGAGGGGTGGCCAGGTGGATCTCACACGTCAGCTCCATCCTGCAGCCACTGGAAATTCAGGTTGTGTAGACAGTGTCATCATAGAATCATGGAATGTCCTGAGGTGGAAGTGACCCACAAGGACCATTGAGTCCAACTCTGGCCCTGCACAGAGCATCCCCCAAGAGTCACACCAAGTGCCTGAGATTGTTGTCCAAACGCTTCTTGAGCTCTCTCAGGCTTGGTGCTGTGACCACTGCCCTGGGGAACCTGTTCCAGTGCCCAGCCACCCTTGGGGTGAAGAACATTTCCGGATATCCAACCTCAACCTCCCCTGGCACAGCTTCAGGCCATTCCCTTGGGTCCTGTCTCTGGTCACCAGAGAGAAGAGATCAGGGCCTGCCTCTCCTCTGCCCCTCACAAGGAAGTTGTGTTGTTTGCACATGGCTGAGACAACTCTCCAAAGACTCATCTGGATGCAGGACAAGGATGTGGCTTGTGCCCAGCCTTGCTCCCCGCTGCAGTCAGATTCAAGTGACTCACTCTCCAACCTACCATTATAACAGAGCTGAGTTTTGGTTAGTCCTCACCTTGTCATTTGAGAGTTTTGGAAAAAAAGAAGAAAACAGCAGCAAGGCAGCCTGGCTGTGCCATCTGTGCTGAACACTTGCCACCCCTCACTGGCTGGGATCTGCAACACAATCTGCAGCCAGCATCTGCTGGGGAAGCTTGTGAGCTCCAGCTACAGCATTAAGGGAAGCTGTCGTAGTTTGGCATTGTTTCAATTGAGCCAATGAGAGGTGGCTACGCTTTTTGTGAAGACACGTTCTTAGGACAGAAGAAGCCAAGAGTGGCTCTCTTGACTTCCGGCCTTGGGAGGAGG
>VYXF01003965.1:201927-221580 GCA_013397295.1 Polioptila caerulea | reverse complement strand
TAGCTCATTCTTAAAAATAACACCCCAATAGTTAATGTGGTCTATAAAAGAAGCTGTGTAAAAACGCAAAACATGGGAAAGACTTTGACACTGCAAATAGGATTCTATTTCTGGGCAGCTGATTTCGCTTGTGACAAAGCCACAAAAAAACCTGTTTGTTTTCTTGTGGAAAAGTCTCCATAGCATAACAAGAGAGACTCTTCTCCCTAAGTAAACTGAGAGAAAGACGGTTTTAAAAGTGGTAAACTGTCTGAAAGTCGTGGGTTTTATCTTTGCATTGTCAATGAAAAAGAAAAGAGGTGTTCTGAAAGTTTAATCTGATTTTCTTATTATTGTTTTCCCCTTTAGTTCTGTTAATAAAGTTTTCTTTGTATATTTTCAAGTTTGAACCTGCTTTGCTTTCTTTCCTTTTAGTCCTATCTCACAGCAGAAAATAAACCTGCAACATTAATTGATGCTTTGGCCAGGAAATACCAAATTAACCCCACATAGGAGCAAATTACTATTGGAAGGAAAAATCCTACATCAAAGCAACCTCAAAACCAAAACGGGAGGCAGGGTGTCACCTGGAAGCACATCATGAGCCTGAGTGGGCTGGGCATGAAACATGCAAGGTGAACAGATGGAAGCTGGCAACCCTGCTTTTTTGTGCCAGCTGAAGATCTTGCCTTGTCTCCTGAAGATGCAGACACAGATCTCTCCAGCTCAAAGTCTCCAGGATGTGACTCTTGAAAAATAAAAGCAGCAGGCTTTATTCCTTCTGTGAGTAGCTCAGTGTCTTCATGGCACCTCTGGAGGTACAGAGTGGGTGAAGTTGGATCTTTTTTTTAGAGTCTTCACCTTGCCATTAAGACTGTTATAAATCTCAGTGCTAAATTAAGTGTTATACTACTCTTATTCTGATTCTGTCTCCTTCAATGGCTGTTAATTAAAAAAAAAAAAAAAAAAAAAAAAAAAAAAAAAAAAGCTTTCACACATAGAATCAAATCCAGCTCTTTCCTCTGGTTACTGAGCACCACTATAGGACGTGGTTAAGGGTTTTTTAACTGGCAGCTACAGAAGTATCACTTTAATTGCACAAAATGTGTGATGGATATTGAGAGCACTTTCAACCAGTTGTTTGCCTTATTTGATTTGTGTGGCAAAACTAATGTAATACCATCCTTACAAATTACTTTAATTGTGACTTTCCCTGTGTTATGGAAACAGAATGGAGGGCTTTTTCAAAATATAACAACCACACTTTCTCATGTCCTATACTTTGCAATATTCAAACCAATTATCACATCAGTAAAAACATGAAAAACAGTTTCACTGTTCCAGCCATTATTGAGAATACATGGCTGTAGTTGTTGAAAATGTGCTATCTATATCTACATGCATCTTAGTGAGTGCCAAAAGACTTTACTTAAAAGAATCTTGTACTTTTCAAGCAACCACCCTGTTAAAAATAACCACAGTGGTGATAAACAAGTGCACTTGCTTCTGTGGTCATGGCTCAAATTGGGCTTTCAAAATGAATGTCTGAACATTATCAAATTGATACAGATTTTAAATCTGTATTGTCATAAGCATGAATAAGGTTTGCCTTAGCAGCTAGAAAACATATTTAAAGCTGGGAATAAATTAATATGAATAAGAGGATGTGTGGGGAGCTGTTTAATACTGCTGGGAGCAGAAAAACCATTTTTTTCAGCTAATACAAACAAAATATTTGCATCCACATCTAAAGATATGGACCTAGGAGTGACTGAAGGCTACTGTATACATGTTTTTATTGGAAGGATTTTGTCAGCAAAGACTGTAGTGGGGACAACACTTGTAATGATAAAACTTACCCTCTTCCTAGAGAGATAAAAATCCCCCAATCAGTGTGGTTAATACAATAAAAAGACTCTACTGCTGCTATCGGTTCTGCAGGTGCTGGTGGCATATTTTGCCACTGTTGCTTCATCAGTGGGAGAGCATTTTTCTTGTCCTTGTGGCTCTATATTTGGTTTCAAAGAGGCCATGGATGGAAGCCTCCACCAGGGCAGCCTGGAGGTGGCTGTGTGGATCGGTTATATGGTCACATAACTGGGAGGAAAATATCCCAACATTATTTCAGATGCAATAAAGCATTAAGCCTCGATTCAGTTATAAAACTTAATGAAACACTGCTGCAGAGGTGTTTCAGGAGCCCTGTTGGCTTCCCTTGCTCTTCATAAAGTTGCTATATGCAACCTTCTGCTGTATTTTGGTTTAATTCTCATGGGAAAAGTTTACCCTTTTGTTTCTTTGTAGCTCACTACATGCTGACAGCCAGCACAACATTGTGCAAGACATGGGAAAAGGTAAAAGAGAGCAGGAAAAAACTCGGAGGAAACACAATAGAGGATGTACCCACCAAGGTAACCAGAAAGCAATTCTAAGTAGCAAAATCATGGGACTTGCAGCAGCCTGATGTTTCCTGGATAAATAAAGTGAAGTTCATTTACACTGATGACTTAGTTGCATTTCTGCGGAGTCTAACTGCAAAGTTGCCATTTGCCATCAAGTTCAGCACCTTGGATCTGTACATGTGACATCCCCAGCAGAGAGAGCCTTGGATAAGGCACAGCAAGGTCGGCCTTGTTTCTCCCTGTGAGCTGCCAGGCTGTTGTTTCCCATCACACTCTCAGTGGTGCTGGTGTGGCTCGGGGGTGCTGACAGCAGCCCCGATGCACATCGATAGTGTTCATGTTACGCCTGGTTTGTCACAAGCAAGTGAATCTGCCCTGCCCATCTGTCCTGGTTGATGGGTTACCCAACCCAACCTGTCCTGGGTTGATGCTGAATTGTATCCCCATTCATCTGTTTTGCTCAGAAATAAGTTTTGCACCTTTGAAACTGGATCTGGGAGTGAAGCAGGGAGAAGGAGAAGTGGTGGAATGTCCGAGGCAATTGTTTTCAAAACATAAAGATTGGAGTTTTCAGCTTTCCTCCACACACAGCCTGTGTTGTCTGCAGTGCGGACGGCGAGAGAGCTCTCCTTTGCTTTTTGTTAGTTTTTGGCTGGCTGAGGTAGGGAAGTTCTCTGGACCATGAGTTTTTTCCTTTTTCTTGGAACTGTTTTAACCTGCTCTTAACTAAAACCCATAAGACCACTGGCAGCTCCCACCCATGGCCCACTGGGCCTGCCCTGGGCCCGGCCTTTCCCAGCCCCAGAGGGACTGACAGCAACTGAGCGAGCCGAGCTGCAGCCACGGGAGAGAGAAACTCTGGGAATTTGTCATCTCTGCGGAGCAGCCAGCGGGTTTGTCGTTCAGTATTGTTCATTTGTTGTGATGGGGAGTGCTTTGCCTGTTAAATAAACAACTTTTTTCCACTTTCCTCCAAGGAAATTTTTTTTCCTGAACCAATTGGAGGAGGGACTGTTTGGATTTGCTTTCTAGAGGTACCGCATTTGGAGATTTCTTCCCAAACTTGCTCTAAACCAGGACACCGTCCCTGCATCAAAACAGTCTCTCAGAGTGACATTCCAGGGCTCTTTTTCACACCCCTTTAGCCATGGAAGGAGTAAGCAAAATAAGCTGGGTGACAGATGTGCAGCTGATGAAAACACAAATTCTCCTAATGAGCTCAGTGGAGCTGAACCACTTCTATCAGCAGAAGAAATTTCCCTCTTTTCCCAGGTCAAAAATGGTGACCCACAACCTGGCCCACCCATATCCAGCCTGAGCTGTCATTTGCTCGTTTCCTGTATTTTCAGAAAGGGATGGTGAAGGCCCAAGGTAGGAGCTGAAGGCACAGAGCTGGAGCACCAAAGACAGTGTTGTCCATTAACCAGCTTGCTGGCTGCTGGGTTTCTTCTTGGGTGGCTCGGTTTGGCACAGAGTGAGGAACTGACCTGGTGTCCCTCTGTATGGCAAGGATGCATTGTCTTAACCAGCAAAAGCCTGAACACGTGAAGTCCTTCACATCCACCCTTCCCTTAGCAGACACTTTGCTTCTTTACTATAGAGGGTAATAAATAAATAAATTTGTACTTTTACATAATCAGCAGCAATAAAGCTTTAGAGACTTCCTGAGAATATGAAAACCTGTTTGCAAAAACAAGCAAAAAGACATCTCCAGCAGTTGAAACTCAGGCCCATGCTTTGAACTTTCACCACATTTTTTAAACAGTCATCAGCTGTGATTGCATCAATTTTGAGATCATTGCCATAATTAATGTTAATTAAAGTATACTTAACTTAAACCTTGTGAAGGTTTCTTTCATGTCCTTGTATAGCACCAATATTCACATATGATAGGACATCACTCACATGCAATTTTGCAGTTCGATGTTGACTCACACAGCACCTGCCAGCTTAGCCATGCTTTGCAAATTCAAAATATGCTCCTGCAAGCAGGTTGTAGTGAATGCCAATACGATGATTACATAAACAGAGAAATCTACTGTCATGCGTAAATGCAATTTTGTAAATATCCCATCACACGTGTCCTCGCACGTGCTGGTAGGTTTTTATGGCATACAGGGGATTGATTTTGCTGTGCCCTCATCAATCTATTCCATGTGAGGATCTCAGTTGGAGGTGATGATGCGCCGTGGACAGGGGTTTGATCCACACTTCCAAAATCTCTGTAACTCTGGCTGTTTGACTGACAAATTAATCTCCTGCTCCCCCAAACTGGAGCCAGCCCCAGCTGCTGCGTTGTTCACTTTTGGGAAGCTGTGAAAAACAGTGAGAGCAGCTACAACTGGCTTGAGAGCCAGAAACGTTTGGTATGGATATAAAAGTGCTCCTGGCACAACAGGAGAGGCCATCTTAATACCTAATTGGCTTCATTCCACTATACGTTCCTTGGGCAACTGCCTGCAGGGTTGAAGCAAGTGATATTATTCCCTTCAGGCCTCATATAAAGAGATTCTGACACAGAAATCAGAAAACCAGCAAGTATATAAAGGTGTGATACTATTCATTAGCTTATGAAAATATCATTTGGATTTAGTAGAAAATAAAACAGAAGTATATCTTTCATATATTTGAAACAAATTTATGGAGGAAGTAAATTATTTACCATACAAATCTTCATATAAGCAGGTTTCCGTGTTTAGGTAAGGCTGGAAATAGCATTAATTAAAAAAATGTTGATTGAAAATTGCTTGTCTTCCTGAAATTTACTGCCACTTTGAATTAGTATTCCTCATGGTAAGTGCCTGTCAAGCACATGGCCAGTAAATAACGCGGGTGGTGTAAACACAGCTATGTGATCAGGAAGTTAAAAAAGGTTTGCTAATGCCTTTTGGGGGGTCTTCCTGTTTCCCAGATGGAGAGTTTTCCTGCCCAGAACATTCTCAGATATCTGTACGAGCCTGTGTTGGCTCAGCCAACAGTTCACCTCTGTTCTGCAGATTTTAGCCACAGGAATCGTTTCCAGTTCCGCTTCCCTATTGCCTCCCATTCTCAAAGGGAAGCGAGTGCCATCAAGAATACCCAGCATTACTATTGTTGTTGCTAAACCAAATGAGAGTAAAGTTGAAAAAGCTCTTGAATGGCCTCCTGGAAGCCAGTGTTTAACTCCTGGTGTTGGGATGAAAAACACAGGTTTTTCAATACCCTGGGAAGCATGCAACACTAGTCTGCATCAGAATTGCTGAACAGACTGGACTTTGAGATTGAGCCAGGAGATTAATTCCTACTTTCCTGTCACAGCTTCCTTCCTCTAGAAGGTGCAAAACAAGCCAAAAACCCCTAAAGCAGCAGCGTCTGCTGCTGGCTGCCAGGGCCCTGAGTGAACCCATTGCCTGGCTCCTGGGATCCACACTCACCCCATTCCCATCCCTGGCTGCTCCCCATGCTGGATGCCCCCATCTGGTCACAGACCCAGTGCTAGGTCACCTCACCGGCCACCAAGCTGCTCCCTAGCATGGTCACCTGCCTCCACCTCTTGGGCCATCCACCCATTCATCCATACATCCTTGCTCCCCTTTGCTAGAGGGCAAAAATTGTTCTGGACCAAAATACTTTATTGACAGAATGCTTGGAGAGCTGGCAGCCTTTGTCACACAGAGATGGCTTTACAAAGGGAGATGTTGGAATTTTGTACAGGGAACGGGGTGACCTCTCCTTGACTGCCACTGAATTATAAGGGAGGTAAAGAAGTAAACCTGGGTCAGGACAAAAGGAGGTGCTGCTCCATGGAATCAGTGGTGGAGCTTAGGAACTCAGGAAGTCTTTTCCAAAAGGTGGTGTTTGGATGGTGTTTCAAGAGTTGAAAGGGAAGATGGCAAAGAGCCGGGAGGAGAAGCCCTTTGGTTACTGAATGACAAAGTGCAGCAGGCTCTGGAAGCCCCTGAGCTGAACATAAGGAGAGGTTGGGAGAATATTAGGGACAGAAGGAACATGTTACATTTGTGCTGCTCCTGCCCTCCCTTCGCTGTCCTCCTCTGGCCATGGCTGGGCACAGAATGATGGGCCAGAACTGTCCTTGTCTGGAGTGACCATGGCCACCTTGTCACCTTGGTGGTGGCCTTCAGGAACAAAACACAGCCTCTGAATGAGGGTTCACAGATCTCTTGTCAAGGTCCTGCCTCTGCAGAAGACAAATTATTGCATTTCCATAAGTAATGATTTAGTCTTCAGAACAGGAGGGTTTGGGGCAACACTGCTGCCTTCTTGTGTGGATCCTTGGCAACATGAAGTGCTTTTTTGGTGATTAATTTGGATGGAGTGCCTTATTGGTGGCTCAAACCTGTGCATATAGGAACAGTGAATAACACCAAAAGTAGGTTTTAACATTATTTGACTGACATTTTTTCTTAAATGTTAAGTAAATTCATCATCTTAGCTAAGTAGATGTTATCTTTCAAAGTTAACAGAGCAAAATTGGGTGTTGCTGGTGGGCGTAGTTATAGATCTGTGTCTAAAGTCCTACATGAAACCCCAGCCCTACATTCATTTTAATTGTACTTGTGCAATGTTTCCCTAGGTTAGAAGTTATACAATATGAACTTTGTCTAACTTACCTTTCACGAGTTCCTACAATAATCAAATGAATCTTAAAGTAAGGAGTAGCAGTTTCTATGCTTTATTCTGATCCATTGAAGCTCCAAAATCCAAGCTGCAATAAAGAGGAAAAACAAGAGCATGGTTTCATACCACCTCAGACATTCTAGTGAAATAATTAATTTGATCCTCTTGATGATCTTCTTCCATGTTTCCAAGTCAAAACTGATTTGAGCAAGACATCAGTTCAGAGAGAATTAAATGTAGTTTTTGTTCTTTGTGATAATTTTAAAAACTTTTCTCTCAGTCTCCTGAGTTTGTCTGATGTTTTTCTCTCAGACAAAGTCAATGCCAGAACGGATGTCAAACAATGTAATGTGAAACGTTAGTGATGATTTGCATTTTACTTTGTTTCTCATCATGTTTCTCATCAGGCTCCCATCTCCCCACGGACTCTCTCAGGATGAGTGTGTGCTTTCCACATGGGTTGGAGGCTTTCCTCCACCCCCAGGTTTTGGCCAAGGCACCTGCAATGTCTGGAGGCCTTGGGCTCTCTCAAGAAAGGCAAACAGTGCAATTTTGTTAATGCAATGTCTTATATATGTGGCTTAAACAGAAATAGATGGATCCTCAGCTATGGCAGCGGCTTTCCCCAGGCAGATGCCAGAATGTATGAGTCCACTGGACAGCTGTAGTCAGGTCCAGGCAGTAATCCCTGCCAGCTGTTGCACAGATGTGCATGGCAGAAGTATTTATAGTTTGGAGAGGTTAACAGGCACCATCTAAGAAAGTCCTCCTCCCTTTGCCCACAGCACAACTCTTCCAGTGGGATGTAGTACCAAGGTCTGTTGATTTCCGAATAACTCTCCAAATCATTTGAATCTAAAGATTTCTGGTGATAAAGTGTGATGGTATAGGGAAGTGACTACCCCATGCATGCCTCGGAGCCTGATTTTGATCTAAGTTACTCTGTCCAAGTTACACTGCTGTAAATCAGGAGTGGCTTTCAGAAGAGAGATACAACAGAGAAATGAGGCAGGAAACAATGCTCTGAACAGGCAGAGCTTGCATGTTTGCCCACAGGACTGCCAGGAAGTGCAGGTGCTCTGCAGAGTGGGATTACAGTGGCAGCTGCTTCTCTGCAGATGAGTTACAATAGGTTTTATAGCAGCTGCTCCAGTCTCTGGGAGGACTAGAAGGTTCTCCAGTAACCATCCTGGGACCACAAGCTTAGGCTGGGAGAAAAGGTGCTGGAGCCTGAACTCTGGTCCCTTCTGCCTCCTTGGTGGGGGCAGGGAAAGCCCCCTGGGACCACAAGCTTAGGGCAGTCCCTATCAAATATGGGAGGTGCCTTTGACTTTGTGCACCCAACTGGAGATGTTCTCACAGACTCCAGAAAGGAAAGAAATTGCTCCAAGGCAGATTCTGGTATCCTAAACCAAGCAAGATGCCCAGGAAAATCCCAGGAAAATTACTCAAATGAGGATTACTGTGCTTGAGCCAGCCATTTGTCACTACTCTTGTTGTAATCCCAGATATTCTAACCTGAACACAGCCCATTCTTTTGCTGAACTCCATGCACACCTATAACAAAGTGGAATTATACTGAATATTTAGTATAATCTATATAAAAATAGTTAAATTATGTTTATAAAAATACACATATAGTCACACATATATATATATACACAATAATCTCAGCTTCAAAAGACAAAGAAAAGACAAAGAATACAACAAGTAACTCATAATGTTTCTGAAAGCCTTTGATGAGGGTAACTCTGAATAAGTCAAACAGTCCAGTTCAGGAACACCAGCTTGGATATTTTCAGGGGCATATGGAGAAAATTCCTTGCAATGATTACACAGCTGTAAACTGCTGCTGAGTGGTAACCAATGCTACATGCAAATGTGGAAATTGCTTGTTAAGTGTAATGTTCAGTGATAAGTGTTTTGATTACAGTAGTTTTAGGGAAATCTGATATATGGCAGCGGTGAGATCGAAGGAATATTAATTCCACCTTGGATCATCTCAAGCCTTGGGACTGGCAGAAGATAGAGAAAACTCTTCTCTCCTGGAGAGCTTTAAGTTTTAGACAGTTCTGAATTATTTGGGTTTTTACAGGTGAAAGAAAGATCAGGACTACAGCCTGTCAAAGTCAGAGTGCAGAACCACCCCACCATCAGCTGCAGGTACAGAAGACACACCGCCAGCTCTCACACAGCTTCCTTGGCCAAAAACCAAATCTTGCACTGCAAAAAGAAAAGGAAATCCTGGTCATAAACCCACAACTTTTTCCCAAGGATGTAGGAGCAATATTTGCCATGAAATTTTTGTTTTCTGGAGACACTGGAAATAAGATGTGAAGAAATGCCTTCTGGTGAGGGGCTCCATAGCTCAGAGACCAAGCTCACTGGGACATGGTGTAGGGTCTTCCTCCCCAGCACCAACTCTGTGCAAAGTGGCCTCTTAAAACTGGCTCTGCTTACAGATTATGTCCTGGAGGATATGTCTCTTCCCACCCTGTTCCCTCTCTCACCTTGGATTTGGGCTTGGGAGCCCCTCATCAGGCATATCCCAGTTATCAGATGCATTTGCATCTCAGCCCTAATTTTTTTATTTGCCTTTGATCTCTGATGCAATCCTCTTCTTTTTTTTCCCTGACAGATTCATACAAGGGCAAAATACTTCATTTTTGAAAAGTACAAATGTAAAGGAAGTAACAGAATGTGGGGAATATACACAGATAATTCCTGACTTTTTAATGAACTCTGTGGTCTCATTCCTGCACTGAGCACCTCTGGTCAAAGCAGTCCACTGAGGGCAATGACAGGCTCATAAATGAATCTCAGACAGCATTTTTGTGGATTTTCTCCATTGCATATTCAACACAGACTTGTGCTTGGTGAAAAAAACAAAGGGTTTAAGGACTGTCTTTAACTGGACACCAAAATTTTGTTTGTCCCTAAAGAGAGCCAACAATAATAACCTGGGGAAGGAGAGGGAAGATGACTCTTCTTTGGTTCCTGACTAAAACCAGCCTCAGATGGGGATCAGGACATTTTCTAGACCTACATGTGCAGACACATGATTTTGCACAAAATTGCTTTTTGTCCTTCCAACGTTCAGCCCATCCTCTATTTTGTCTGCTTTTTATCAGTTTGTAAATTCCCATTCATGGACGGAAACATCCCTGGGGAGCTTCCATCCTCCGCTTGCAGCTGGATACCATGGTGATATGAGTCTGAGAGGTGCTGTGCTGCACATTCCTGTGCTGAGAGGGACCTGCCAGCCCTGCTTGGGCTGTGGCAGCTGCCAAAGCCACGCAGCTGAAGGGCTGGAGATGCCACTCGAGCACCTCAAGGGCCATTCCTCAGCAGGATGTGTCAGCCTGTGCAGAGGTCTACACCCTCAGTCATTACTGGCACAACTCCCTCAGATACCTGGCAGATCCATGATCCACAGGCTTAATGTTGGCAAGCCAGCTGTTGGCACGTTGATAGTAAGTGGATTAAAACCTTGATAATCTGTGAGTGATGGGTATTGTGAACGTGCCTAAAAGGACTGGCTTGCAGAGAAAAGGCTTCCTACACTCAACCAGGACCATCAGTGGCATACGGTTTGCTGGCTGCAGTAAGTACATGAATATATCAACCAAACAAAATGCTGCATGATCATTATGCTGCCCTTAATCAACTGGAAGGCACCTTCCTGAATGCCACAGAGAAATGCACCAGCTGCTGTTGAATAGGCTTTCCTCCCTCCAAATAAGACCATAACTAACAGGACATCTGAGTCCAGATTGTTTTCCAACACCTCATCTGTCTCCTGCTCTGACTCCTGAGATTACACCCAGCATCAGTGCACTGAAGAGGACAAATTTTATCCCATAGCCAGGAGTTTCAACACAGTTGATCCTTCCATCCAGCACATCCTGCCCAGGCAATGAAAGAATGAAATAGTATTTTTTGTCTACAGAATAAAGAAGCCATTTCAATCACCCTTCTCTCCTGTGCCTTTTATACTCTGACTGATGGCAATGTCACAGGTCAATATCTTTATCTACTTGTTGTGTCTTCATTCCATTTCTCCAAGTCAGCCCCTCAGAAACAGCCAGCAGAAGCCATACCAGCCCCCAGCACGTGGGGATAAGGGTTTCAGTGTTCATCCCCTGGAAAAGAATGTTTAACAAAAATGTGGTTTTGACTGTCAGAGACTGTGCAGCAACCAGACACAAGGTCCTTGACCATTATCTTTCTAACATTTCCGGACAGGGAGGAGCCTGTCTGAAATCATTGACTGGAATAGGCTGTAACTTTTCACTTCATGATGCAGTATCATCCATGTGAGAGTGAATTTCTTAGGTTGCTTGAAAAATTCATTGGGAATTGGTTTGTACCAAACCAGCCATTACTATTTGCCTCACACAAGGACTACATTTCCCGAGTTTCTCTGTTATGGAGAGATTATCAAGCAACTTCAGGAATGGGGGGAGGTTCAGGCAAAGGGTAAATTCCCTGCTGAACCAGGCTGCAAACCCACAATTTTCAAAGTACCTGGAGTCTGAAACCATGTTAGCCATAGACAGGAAGGATCAGAACTCCACACTAATCTTCTTATGAGCACATAGCATATCATGAAGTCACTGGAAGATTGTACTGCCTGAGTCAACACTTCCATACCAGTGATGGTATAACTCTATAGCAATGTCTTGACATAAAAGCTTTGGCTGTGGATTAAGCTCAGGTGGACATTAAGCCACTCTCACACAGCTGCTCTCTCAACCCCCTTCTCCTTCCCTCCCCACCCTGGTGGATGGGGAGGAGAATCAAAGTAAACCTCATAGGGTAGAGAGATAGAGAACAGTTTAATAGAGAGATAGGAACAGTTTAATAATGGAAAATTAAGTAAAATTCAGTAATCATGGTGAATAATAATGATAATTAAAAGGGAAAAAACAAGTGATGCACAACACAATTGCTCTCCACGGGCTTAGAGATGCCAGACCCCCTCTTCCTGGACCCAGATCATCCCCTCTTCCAGGAAACCCCCCCAGTTTATATACTGGGTATAATGTTCTATAGTGTGGAATATACCTTTGGTCAGTGCAGGTCACCTGTCCCAGCTATGCTCCCTGCCAGGTTTTTTGGGTACCTTCTCACAGGCAGAATGTGAGACAAGGAAAAAGTCCTTGACTTAGGGCAAACATGACTTAGCAAAATACAAAACATCAGTGTGCTACCAACACCAATCTTATTTCAAATCCAGAACACAGCACTGCAACAATTACTGAGAAGAAATTAACTGTCCTATCTGAAACCATTGCACAAAGTACCCAGGAAGACACAAAGTTGGCAGGCTGATCATTGCCTTGCTTTGTTTCATGCCAGGGGTTTGTAAGAGCCACGTGCAAAGGGGACGTTCAGAGAGCGTGTCCCAGACCTGTCCTGCCAGCCCTGGAAATCCTGTGAACTCCTCCTGCTGAACATGAGGATGGCATCACGCGAGTCCAAAACCAGCCGACAGTCTGTGCTGTTCCTAATTCGGCCAAAACGCATCCTGGTGGCAGGATGAAAGCAAATCTCTCTGGGGATTATTTCAGAGATGCTGAACCCCAGCCCACCACTGCAGAATGACGAGATGCTGCTCCCCTCCCAGTCCCCCCCCATGAACCCATCTATATTAGAGGAGATTATAATAACCAGCTGCCTCAGTTGGTGTTTTGAAGCTAAGCACTTGTAAATGCTTGAAGATATTTGTATTAAAGACAGGCTAAGCAAAAGCCGGTATGAGAAGCTGTTGGAGTGCATAAAACAGAAGCCTCTCTGAGTCCCTCAGAGAGAAAAAAGAATGCAGGGATTGAATTAAAGCCTTTAGAGAAACTAAAATATATTCAACCACACAGACATGAAGTAGAAGTGTAAGTTTTAGTTTTAAGGAAGTAAGAATATACTTTAAGTGCCTTAAGAGAATGAAAAGCCCTAAAGCCTAATTTAAAGTTCAGTAACTTAGCTCCAGACATAACAAACACATAGCAGAACATTGCTTGCATTTCTAGATAAAACAGATAGAACCACTTGGGTGAACAGATAGAACTTTAAGGACTGCCACTTCTTTCGTACTTTAGAATTGAGCTCTGATAGGTGTAGGAAGAATGTTTTAGAATCGTGTTTTTAGCTGCTTGGATGATTTATGAATAAAATCCCCTGTATTGTGGTGAGAGAAGAAGAAGAAGAAGAAGAAGCAAGGTGTGAGAGCTGCTGTTGCTGCTCTTGCTTCTGCTTGGGACTCTATGCCAGAAAGCTTTAGCACAGATTTTAATACTCGGAACTCTTTGCCTTCGAGACTGATGCATTCATGCAATAAACAACTTTACAGCAACCAGCAACTGCTCTTGCCTCTTTGAAGACCCAGACCTACGAAAACCTTGGCAAGAAGCACAGCTTATAATGTGCAGAAAGATTGGGGGGTAGCTTTCAGGTTTTTCATTGGGCTTTAAACCATACCTTTTCTTTTGAATAATAATGTAAAACCATAAAACTTTGTTACTGAGAGGCACCATAATGAGTATTTTGCATTGAAATCAAAACAGTTTCTTTCAAAAGTACTCAAGCTCTCTTCAAGCTACCAAGTCCTTAGTGAGATATTTAACCTCAAATCAGAATTTGAACTACTGCCATTTGTCTTGAAATTTTAAGCATCAGCATAAAAATGAACCACAAGTAAATTCATTTCAAGTACTGCCGAATACAAGTTGAAAGCCAATTGTTAAACAAGCAACTACTCTCCTAATCACAAGAAAAAGAGAGTGCCATAACACAAGGTGAAAATAAGCAGAAAGCAAACAGAACACACCATTGATTGAGTCCTTCATTATCTAGGATAGCATTTAATGGAGGAACCTGCCTGTGTGTCACTGCTCTTATCTCTCCAAAGGCAGTATGCACACACTGTAAAAATCAGTCTCTTCATTTTCTGCTTGAAAAGATCATTGTGAAAAAGAAGTGTCAGGGAGTGTAGGTCATGCTGATTTATTGGCAATTAAACCTGCAGGATTTCTGCACTCTTTTCAAAACAAAGTATCTCTGGGTAATTCAGCCTGGCACATTACATAGTGGGCTAGATACTAAAAGGCATGAATCTTTTTGTTTGTGCACAACAAAAACAATTGACTTGGTCTTATTTAGGAAATTGCTACTATTTTCTATAAGGTATTTGTATTACTCATAAAGAGAAGAAGGTAAGTTATCCCTCTACAATGCATGATTCTTTCCAATAGTGAAGATGCTGATTTTATTCATCATCTTTTGTTGAGGATAGCAAGTCTACAGACAAACTTCTCCTGCTTAAGAGTAAATAGATGACAGTGCTAAATATATATAAATATGTTGGAACCCAGAATGCAGAGAATATTTCTCTGCATGTTTTAAAGGATCCAAACCCTCTGACAAATACTACTTTTAACCTTTGTCCATGGAAAGGGCTTCCTAGGCTTTGGGATGAAACAGAATTTTCAAGAATGTAAATTAGATAGTAGCATAATATGTAATTTATCACAGGGTGAGAAATGTAGATTTTTGGGTTTGTTAGAATGGTAAGTAGATGGAGACAAGATGGAGGATTCTTGTAGTTTTTAGGCTTCTTCCTCCTTCTTCATCTACTCCATATCCTGCAGTGTTCAGGTCACAAGATGATTGGTTAGAATTTGCCGCAGCACATCGTTACATGAGNGGATGTTCAGAAATTGCTGATAAGGAAAGAATAAACAACCTGGATAACGAGAACAACCAAGAGTCCAGATCGTTTACTTAAAAAGGACTTAATGAAAAAGGCCTTCCCTATCAGGGAAGAGACATGTGGGAGAGTTAGAACTCCTACATATGTATATGTAAATATATATATATTATTGCTAAGGTAGACCACTTCTGCTTTGCTCAATGATTGATTTGTCCATTCTTGAAAAAGTTCTTCTGCACAAGCTTTCAAACGAGACTGCATCTTGTCTAGTCTCCTGGTGTGTATTTTCCAAATGTATTATTTAGATGATTAAAAAAAAAAAAAAAGTAAAAGTCACCCTCAAGTTACACAGCTAAACTGGAAGAAAATATTCACTATTCTGTTTTTGCAGAACCATCTCGTGGAATTTAAGGGTTACTTCCTTTACTGAGCTAGCATAACCTGTATCACACAAACAGGTGCAATTGGGATTGATATTCCCACTCTGTTTCCCAGAGTAGCAATATTCTCAGATTCTTTCTAGTAAAGGTAACTTCTTAGATCTGCAAACATTTTTGGAGATGCAATATTGAAAAGTCCTAATGTTTTGATGGTAATTCGGTTCTTGGCCATGTGACATGGGAGGAATACTGCAACCAACTGCACATTTTTCCAGTCAGTGGTTGTATGGTTGAGAAATCATGTAAATATCATTACCCCTAAGATTCCTTTATAGTTTACCTGCTTTTCTGAGGTCTGGATCTACACAGGTGAGGTGTAAAAAGATCCACAGAAAGGTGGATCTCAGTCCTAGGAGGAGCTGCTAAGGGGAAAAGGAAAAAGATGAGGGCATATTCAGTCCCTAAAATAAGTGACTGTGAACCAGTTTGCATATTGCTACAAGAACAAGAACTTCAGCACTGACTCCCATCCAGGACACAGAAAGAGTTGAGAGAGAGCAAACGTGGCAGGCAGCGGGGTGGTGGAAGAAGAAATGCTATGAATCACAAACTGCACTATGTCCCTTGTGGCTTTGCCTAAGGCAAGGGAAGAGATCAAATTCTAAACTAGGCTGGTGGTAGAAGACAGCAAAGCAGGAGACATTGCCAGGTAGAAACTGCAAGCAGAATGTTACGGTGTGGGAGCTGAATAGGCAGACACACCAACCTGGAGTAACAGGAAGTTCCTTTGAAGTTATTTCTTCGAGCGGGGCTGTCCATGTAAATCAGAGGTGCCACTTGCAACAAGAATTCCTAGAATAAGCAGGTGTCCAACCAGTGCTGGGCCAGCATTTCTCTCGCAGTATTCACTGGGCAGACAGAAGTTAGCCAGAGATGTGAACAGCAGCCTGGTTTGCTCCTGTGGAAGAGACAATGCGATTCCTGGATGGATTAACCTGTTAACTCTTCTGCCAGCTTTTTACAGGGTGATACACCAGGTGTAGGTCACCAGGATCAAAGGGTTTGTGGTTTCCTGAGGAGAAGTGCTGAGACACTATGAAGCCTGGCTGACTGTTTACACGTGTGGCAGAAATCCCAGCACAGTAACTGGGATTCGCTGGCTCTCATAGCACACACCCATGGCATTGCACCACCTGCCCTTCTGCTTTGCAGCTTCTCCCTTCTTGCCCTTCCCTGCTCTCCATGCTCTCAGTGCATGTTCAGTACAGCCTGGGAGCACTGAACATGCACTGAGCTTTAGCTGACAGCTCGGGCAAGGAGGTGCCTTCCTGGTGCTGGGTGGCACAGGTCAGCTGATGGTCCCTTGGAGGATCCCCCCTGTGCCCTCTCCTCCCAGGAGAAAGAGACTGTAACAGCCAGGAGGCTGGTGTTCTCTTCCCAGTGTTGTCCTCCACATAACAGGTTTGGATGAATGTCCTCTGTGAAGGCTGAGAGTCTTCTCCCAGGATGCCCTTCTCCATTCGTATCTTGCATTGAAATAAGAGTGGAGATCTGAGGATATTGGCCTTGACATGGGAGAGGTGGAAGGCCCAATTTTCTGCCCACAGCAGAAAGCAACCCAAACAACAAAAACACTTCATGTTTTTCTGTTAGTTTTTTGGTTTTTTTTTTTTTTTTCTTGCATTCAACCACCTGTGGTGACGGCAAATCACCCAGAACCATGGCTGTGCCCTGAGGGGTTGAAGACAGCCAGCCTCTGGTAGAAAGCAGGCAGGAGGCGGGAAGGAGAGCTGCAGTGATGACAGCTGCCTTGGCAAAGCAGGCACGGCTGTCCTTCAGTGGACAGGGCATTCAAGAACAGCCTGGAGCTGGGCCAGGAGGCAACAGCAGCCTCTGTGACTCTGTCTGGGCTCAAAGCAGGAGGTGACAAGGGTGGAGGCCACCTCCTGCCACCTCCTCAGCACCTGCCTCCTCTGCAGCCCATCTTCCCCACACCTCCTGTTCCGGGGGGCTGCAGGAGGTGCTGCACGGACATCCTGGGGAACTGTGCGGAGACCCACACGGAGGGAGTACCATGACTAATGTCTGTCCCACCTATTTTAAAGGTCTGTGCTGGAAAATAGCACCATGTCCTTGTCACATTTATTGGATGACTTCTGCTTTGTGTGGTTGCTGTTTTGCTGTAGGTTTCCCTCCATAGCTCTGAGTAGAAAACTAAGATGGTGCAAGAGGGAGACCAAGGCGATGTGTGGGCACAGACTGCCAGCAGCCACAGGCCTCCATCATGGGACAGGTGACATTGGAGGAAAAAATGAGTTAATGCCTTCAGGCTGAAACGTGGGAGCAAGCAGCTTTCAGGGATTCTGCACAAAACCCCTTGGCAGGGCACCCTCCACGCTGTGGCTCTCCAGCTTCTTGGAGGCGATCTAATGCACAGCAGGATGACCCCTTGGTGGCCTTGTTTTTGGTCGAGGCCATTGCTCCCAGCCCTCCACCACCTGCTCCGTCTCGCTCTCACTAATCTCATGCAGGATTTAGCAGAGAAAATGGATCATGGTGAGGAAGCAGGAATCAAATGTGGTGCAGACCCTGAGCAGAGACAAACACAGTTCCCTTAATCATCTGGTTGCTGCCTGGGCACTAAGTGAGGCATCCTGATGCTGACTGAGGTTGCCAGTCAGGAATCAGTACAGGCAGGGACAAATATTAGGAGAGATGCGAGTGTAGCCCTGATGACCCAAAAATTCTCTGCACCCCACTAGGCCAGGCCAGCTACAGCTCCTCTAACCCTGCATAGACAAGCTGTTGCAGCACTGCAACTGTTCGTGCATGGCTGGGAGGCTTAGCTCTGCCTGCTGAGCCTTATGGGGGTGAGACAGAAAGTGTAAGCCTAAGAGGCTGGGCTTTCTTTTGTCCCCTGTCCTAGATGCTCTGCTGCAGCCACCAGTGAGTTCACAGGCTGCCAAAGAGTGAAGGTGACTATGGTTGGATCTGGAGATAAGGGGAGATGCAGAAGGTGCTCCAGAAAACCTCAAATCTGTCTTTATTGGTGAAAAATTTGTAATTTGGAAAAATGTAGTATGGTTTCAAGCCAAAGAGACCTAGCACGGGTATGTTGAGGTGTAGAGAGGGCTGAGGAAGGTAAAGGTGACAATGTTTTCAGGAGATGTAGAAACACTTTATTTTATTTGAAGTGTTGTGCTACAAGTTGATTTAAATAAAATGCCCGTTCAAAGGCCGAGTATTATTTTTGTTTCTTCAAAGGGGGTGGGGTGGGGGGTGGGGTGGTTGACTTCAGGGAACTTGCAGCTTTTTAACTTTTTAATTCTTGCTTGGTGTTGTGGTGCTTTTTTTCCACTAAACTCTAAAGGGGGGAAGAGCGTGTGTTCCTACTGAACTCAGATTGCATTTTTCGGGGGTAAATGGAAAAAACCTGTGAGCAGACACACTTTAAAGGCCAGAGTGTAAATGCAATCAAAGGTTGAGAATAGATACCGCCTTTGGTGGCCCAAACTGAACCTTCCACACAATAAACTGAAGCTGGAGGGATCCTGGATTCAAACGTCTCTCTTTCAGGTTGCCGCCTAGCAGGGCAAAAGTCAGAGCAACACACCCTGATCCCAACGGGCAAACAATGCTCCGCTGGGCTCTGCTCCTCCCTCTGCCAGGGCAGCTGAGCTGTGGAAGGCACACAAGGTGCACTTTCTGAGGGATAAGAATTTAGGCAAAAAAGCCTCTTATGGGCGCAGCGTTGCTGGCACCAGCAGTGCTAGGTCTATTTTTAATGATTTGGGAATGGAGGATGCTTTCAGCAATACATAATTAATACAAGTGCACTTCTGTTGTCTGCCGAGAGGGTAGGGAGGCCCAGGCTAACTTTGGAGGCTGTAAAAAGGAAAAGGTTGAATGAATCATAATGCATTCAATTGGTGGAAATTAGGTAGGAGCTAAATGAAAGTTGCTGAGAATAATTTATTCTGATCAGAACTCTGTGGCTGGGCTCTGTTTCTGAAGCTGGTCATGCTTCATGGTGCAGCGGAAGGAGCCTCCCTGTCACTGGATTCAATCCTCTGCCCATGGAGCGTATTTCACCTGCTATAACCCTGAGCCTGATATATGTTACTCTTAAAAAACCCAAGAGGTTGTTCTCTGAAACTGTTTCAAATAAAAAAAAAAGAAACAACCCAACCACTGGTTCCTCCTAACGCGGAGTGGGGGAATTTCCTTGAAACGCATTCCCATCAATCCTTAGAAATAAAATTACCACAGGTCATCCCATTGCAGGCTTCAGCTGAACCCTTCAGAACGTGAGGAAACCTTGGGGAAGTGACTAAACTTTTTTTTTTTCTTCTCCAGTGGAAGATCAGCTCCGAAAGGAGACTTCTTCCTGCAAGCAACTTCCCGAGGTCCTCCTTATGATGTTGTAAAACTGCAAGTGCGCGCAGGGCTGTCCAACCCCGGCGAGCAAACAGCAGAGTTCTCGCCCTGGAAGGCTGAAAGCCGAAAGCACGAGCGGACCACAATGCGCTACAGGCGGGGCAAACGCGGCGGCGGCGGGTTCATTTTT
>VYXF01003965.1:174728-201286 GCA_013397295.1 Polioptila caerulea | reverse complement strand
GCGGAATAAAGAGGCTCTCGGCGTTGTTCCCGGGCCGGCGGGAAGCCCCCGGGGATGTGCGGAGCGTCTGTGGCTTGCAGAGGTGGGGGCAGTGTGGGAGAGGCGCTCCGGGGTTCCCGCGTTTTGGGGGGAGATCCAGGAAGCTGCCGGCGAAGTGCTCGAGGTCAGTCTGGCATCTGCACGTGGCCCTTCGGAGTTTTCCATCTTTTTCGGGATTTTTTGGTGAAGTTGGGCGATGAGTTGGTGGCGGCAGCGGAGCAGCATCCCACTGCCTTCCTGCCTTACTCCTGCTTGGACACACCGGCTGCTTTGGTGCTCAGATTCTGTGCGAGTGGAAACTGGCTTTTGTTGGTAAGGCTTTGGATTATGACAAGGCCCAAGCAAAGAGTAAAAGGAACAAAGAACTAAAATAAGTCTTGAAGAGGACCCAATAAGCTCATGTTCCTGCCATGGTGCCTGCCTGTGAATGGATGCTGTGTGCTAAATGTGGAGTTAAACATGCTGAATTATGGTGGACTTAAATGCTGAGAAAGCAATTTGATTAGCTTTGTGCCTTATCTATGAAATCAAGGTAACTTTATATATAATTTACCATGTATATATATGTGTATTGCTATGTATATATATATACACTGAATCTTGTTATTGCTGGACTTTCATGTAGACAAATTTAGTAATAGGTGGGTTGTAATATACTGTGAATAGGTGGGTTGTAATATAATGTGAATCATTTGACTTCAGTCGTGTTGCTTGGATTGGGGTCTTTTTTCCCCTCTTTGAAGTCTGGTGTGATGCTACATCTATGCAAGAAAAATTCAGCTGGCATTATCTTACGTCGGGAAACATGAACTAGTTTGAAGGTGCTGTTTGGTTTTTTTTCTTGACAGGTCCCAATTCACATTTTCCAAGCTCTGCAGAAGGTAGCTGGACACAAGTCTGAACTGAAAGCTCTGTAGTAGCAATTAGTGCAGCACAGGGCTCGAGCTGATGAGTTTAGCTGTGTGCCAGGGTGTGTTATTGCTGTGCTCAGCTGCGCACTGCTGCAGTGGATCAGCTTCTGCTGGGGCTCACCTGTGTCCAGCTGTGCCACTTAACTTTTGTACAAATAGAGGGGAGGTGGTGATTCTCACTTTGTGTGTTTGAGTTGCCTGAAATACGTGTAGGACTTTCCTGTGCTTTTAGTTTAGTTTTGTTTTTGTTATCAGATGTGCCCATAAACTGAGCAGTGCTGCTGTACGCAGTGTTTACACTTGCAGACTGTGGTGGAGATGCTGTGTTGGCTGTCCTGCAGCTCCTGAAGGGAGCTGGAGGCACTGGCCCTGTATCAATCCAGGCATGTTGCCCTGAGCACTCTCAGGCACCTTGCTGGGATAAAACTTGGTTGATATCTTTGTTGGCAGTGTCTAGACCAGAGGATGAAGTTGTGACCTGCTTTGGGTACTGCTGTTGGGGCTGTGCTGAAGGAGCTCCTCAGGAATTTTTCAGCCCAGAAGCAAGATTTTTTTTGTCTAAAAGGATGACCAACCAAGAAGTGGCTGCCTCAACAACTCCATCCCCCACATAATTTCTGCTTGAGGAGCCTTTCAGTGGCCTCTAGAGAGCTCGAGATTGAAGACATCAGCATTGGCAGCAACTCTCTGTCAGGACATGCCAGTCCAGTAAGTAATGGAGGAGACAGGGGTGTGTGTAATGGTCCTGCTGAACGAGAAGTACTGCCTGGCAAGTGAGTGGAGTGCCTTGGAAAGAGGACAGAGGCTTAGGGACGTGTCAGGCTGATTTGTGCCATCTTTATTAATCACAGGCTCTGTTCCCCTCAGTACAGTTGATCTGAAAACCTGACATGTTGAGCAAAAGCAAACTCCTGGTGAATGCGATAGTTTGGCATCTGAAGATGCTGTATATGGGTATAGTTTAAACTGGTGAGAAAGCCATGCAGTTCTTGTGCAGAGCTGTTGGCTCCTATAACACCAGCAGAAGTTTTCATGTTGGTTTCACTGGGGTTGTAATTCCACCCTCCTGCCCTGCCATCTCCTTGTGTGTTCATCGTTGGAGTTAAAAGGAGATGATATTTACAAGAGGAAGTACCCCAGGCTCTTAGAAGACTTTTTCCATGTGCAGGTTTGCGATACCTTATCAGAAAGTGCTGCACAGAGGGATTATGGCCAGCGAGGTGGTAGAAAGGGTGGGCGTTGGGAGGGGTGATAGTGTGCCCACAGCCACCACTGCCATGCGTGTCTGGATGCTGTCCCTTGCTTTGGGATAGTCGTACTGCACTACTGTGGTGCAAAACAAGCTGTGTGAAACACAGCTTTCCTTGCCTGGCTGCAAATGGATGAAGAGCAGCCTCTAGTCCCCATAAGAAAAAGGCTGTCAGCAGCCTCGATGAATGCTCACTACCTTTTACCAAGAGGTGCAACTTCTGGGTTATTCCCATTGGCTCCTTGAGCATTTGCAGTTCCTCTCCTCCCAGTAAATGAGTGCATTTTGTGTAAGCTCCTCCGTAGGATGCCACTGCACTGATGGTGGCTTTTCCTAAGGGAAGTGGATGGTCCCAGTGTGCATGTGCTGCCGCTCCACAGCTGAAGTGGTGTTGGGCAACTTCCTGTGCCGTGGTGGCTGGGGGTGACTCACGACTCAGCTCTGCCCTCGACAAGTGCTCGCTTGCAAGCCCCGTGCACACGGGGAGGCGCCCGTGCCTGCGTGTGGGGCTCTTTCCAGGTGCAGCGGCTGCCTGGCCTCGCTGAGAGGACACAAGAAACCCCTGAGATGCTGCTTCACTTTTTTGCTGGCTGGATCCTTCTGTGTGATAGGTGTGTGTTTGCTCCCCGTGGCATTTCACCTGCTGGTCTGGTGATGGTGAGCTCTCCATCTCATCCTTGCTGTGCTGGGTTAAAGCTGGCAGTGGTGTTCCCTGGTGCTTCCCAAATACAATTTAGGTCAGCAAGAAGAGATGGCTCACCATGCTTGGGTTATAAATTACGTGGGATGGAAGAAGTACTGCCTGATGCCAGCCAGCATCTTTATGAGCCCTGGTACTCTGCCTGCTCCCTGTAAAACACGACGGCTGTGGAAGCACGAGGGTTGGGTCACTGCAGGCTGGGAGGGTGCTGCTGAGTGCTCAGTGCTGGCCTGTATGGTCAGCAGCTGGGAAACATGGCATCTGTGTTTGGGGCAGGGATACCCATTTTATTGAGTGGTTGCTCAGGGGCACCAGGACCATTTTAAGAGAAGCATGGAATTTGTGCAGATAGGAATACTTATACTGCAAGTCAATGATGTAGATGTAGGCTTCTTTTTTTTTTTTTTCCAAGTGCATTCAAAATTTTTTGCCATTATGTTCAGGCTAGACTTAGCATTCTCTGCTTTCTCCTCAAGGGTTAGAGAATGTTAGGGACTCCATTAAATTGACTACTGCAGGCATCATCATCCACCCATCCTCAGTCTTCGTGTCTTCTCTCAGGTTATTTTCAGTGCATTCCTATCTTGCAGTTTGTCACTACTTTTAGTTTCCCAGTTTAAGTGTGGTCCTGTGCTTGCTTTCTTTTCGACAGTGTCACTGGGTTGTGCTTAGATTTGGGGCAAGTACATGGTTGCCTAAAAGCTGAGTACTGGATATGAAGAGAGCTCAGCACCTGGAAAAGTTTAATGAGGTAGAGCTGAAGGAGTGGGAGCTGGGAAGCTTGCTGCTAAGCAGCAGGCACTCATCCCTCATCCTCTGGTCTGGGAGGATCATCCCCAGGCCAGTTATCAGCTGGTTTGGTTTGCTTTAGGGATGCTGAGTAGTCAAAGGCAGGAGAGTTTTTTGTTTCCTTACTTGTTTGTTTAAATGGAGGCCAAATTACACTGGTGGAATGAAGCTGAGAGCAGGTTGGCCAGGGAGGCCAGTGCAGCAAAGAGCTTTGCTTTGCCTTCCCTGGGCTCTGGAGGAGGACTTGCACTTTGGGAGCAGGAGCTGGGAAGCAGCAAGTGGGGACAGCTTTGCAGTCACAAAGTTGTACTGGTAATGTGGTTTTGTGCTACAGCTCCATGGTGCTCTCCAGTTAAATCTTGCAGAAGGGTCGCTTGGGGTGCAGCTTTAAGTTGTTGGTTTTCCACTGGAAATCAGGAGTTTTGGTACTTCTAAGGCTGAAGGAGGCAGAAAAGCTGTATGGAAAAGATAGCTTTATGTTTTCTAGCATTGGTAAATTGGTACTGACACCAGCTGAAATGTAGCTATGTTCACTTCTGTTTCAAGAGGATGGATGGTAGAGGAACACAGAAAGGTTACCCTGGAAAGGGAATTAGCATCAGAATTATTTTGCAAGTCATTTGCTCAAATGGCTTACTTGTGAAGAAATCAGTGGGGTTTTTTAGGGTTTTTTTTTTTGCATTTTAGTCCACTTAGCAAGCACAATATTGAATTTAAGGAAAATGACCCATAAGCATCTCTTGAAAAGCTATTGGCTGTAAAGCATTTTTCTTGAAAGCACTTATTTCCCTCCCCTCCCCTTTTTGTGTCTCACCAAATGTTTTTCTTAATAATTTAGATTTTCACTGCTTGTTTGTTTTTTAAAATTATTTTCATATCCCAATTTATCTGTTAGACTGTTTTTATGTGCATGTTTTAAATCTGAGGCAAAGGGAACCAGGTCCAACAGTGACTGCAGCCTTTGGAAAAGCTTCATATTTTCAAAGTCTCTGAAGGCAGCAGTGGAATAAATGTCCCAGAGGCTCTGGGCTATGTACAGGGTCTGGATTGGGGTCAGGGCATGTCTCAGCTCATGTATCATTTTCCTTTCAGATATTGCTTCAAACACAAACCCACTTATGTGTGTATTTATGTGTGTATGTGTATATTTAATTTTTAAAAATGCAAACTTTTATGAAAAAAGTTTGGTGAAATCTTTCTCTTGCTCCCTACCCTTTCCTGGGCTATGATAAGAGCAGGTGCAGGATTGCAGGATTTCTTGACTTTTCTTAATATTGGATCTTTGAATTGGTTTCCATTACTTTTTTTTCCCACCCTGCCTTTAATTATATCACAGGCTGTGGGAGAACATTGACATGAGAGCGGCTTGGAAGTATTTCTGCAATTCCCTGGAAAATCCCTCTTCCCCTTTGAGCCCACCAATGGCAAGGTTCAAATGAAGCCCCTGAGCTTATGGCTTGTCCAGTCCTTTGGTTGGCTGTTTTTATTTTCAGGCTGGATTTGAGAAGGTGATAAGTGCCTTTTTAATGGTTTTTAAACCCATTATTTTTAGCTTTCCTCTGCTTTGCAAGCCAGGAGGAGTGGGAAGGGCCGTGCCTGCTGCAGGTGCTGCCCCAAGGAGCATCTCTGGGTGTCCTTTGTCACCCAGGGGTTCATCTCTTCTGCAGACACTGGGTCCCAGCTTGCTGAAATCTGTGGCTGAGAGGTGGTTTTATCCTCAGAAGACAGTAATGCCTTTAGTTGTCTTGGGTACGTGACATCATACAGTGTTCTAATCAAATACAGGCTTTTCTCAGGGCTGGGGGGAGGAGCTCAGCAGGGCTGCGAGGTGTGCAGGGCATGGGCAGCCTGAGACAAAGGAGGTGAGTGGGGGGAAAGGTTGGATTAGTAGGGGGCAAAATGGTTTGATGTCAGCCTTTTAATGCTCCTGGTGAGGCAGATGTGTACTTTCTATTGATGGGTTTGCATTAGTTGTGCCAGGATTTATTAATTTTTTTTTTTTCTCTTCCCTCCAACCTGCAAGGACCTGTAGCTGGTCCTGTGCTATGTGCACGATGACTTGGAAGTTTATCCCCAGCTTGGGTAGGTGAGCAGTGACTGTCATTTACTTGTCTAATTCTTGGGCTGTTTTGGCAACACATATTGATGTATTTAAGGCAGGACAAGCCCTTACACTTCTTGTAGATGCCAGGGAATATGAAAAATCAATAGAGGCGTTTGCTTGTTGGTGTAGTTGTTTACATGCAAAAGCACGTACCAATTGTCCTAAACACTCTTACAGAGCCCTTTTGTGCCAGGACAGAAGTTGTGTAAAGCACAACTGCCTGGCTCTGTAACTAAGGCTGCACACCCTGAGCTTCTTGTGGAAAGAGTGGGTGCAGAGCTTTTTTCCTGGATTAAAATTATGTTTGACTCCTGAGACTTGGGCAATGCATGGTAAATTTTTTTTTTAAACCTGTAGGGAAATCACTGCGCTGTTGGCAGGCTCCAGTTTTCCCACTGTTAGCAGAGGTGACCTAGTTGCTTAGCTGGTCCTGCAGAAGTAAAAAGGTGCATTTAGTTGTGGAGAAGGTTGTCCTAACCTGGGGCACTGATGCTGTGCAGGTGCCAAAAGGGCACCTTTCATCTGATGCCACTGTATAGAAGGATCAAGCAGCAAGAGCAGCTCTGTTCTCTTGCTAACTTGGCATAGACAAGGCTGTGGCATCTTCTGACAAAAAGGCTGAATTCTTTCCTGCCAGTTCAGTGAGTCCAAGTGTGGTGGCACTGAATGGTACCTGTGCACTTACTCCTGCTATGCTGCTGAGTTTGCAGGAGGTCCCCTTTGGTGGGATGGTGGCATGTGCCACAGCCTTGTCCTTTGGGCCTGGATTCTGCTGGAGCTGAGACTTCTTCCAAGAAGGGCTGCTGCAAAATAAATGTGCTTGCCTGAGGATCTGCTCAAGTGGACTTCCAGTTTTGTTAAATGGTTGGTCTTTATTAAAGCAACTTTGTTAAATGCTCACACATCAAAGCATTTGCTCCTGTGGCAGAACACAGCAGTGCTCAAGGTCTTCCATGAAAATTCAGTCATAGCTGGAGGTGTTTGTGGGGGCATGCAAACCTGTTTTAACCTAGATGTGCTCTGCTAGGCTGAGGACCTTTCAGTGCTCATAACATTTCCCAAACTTAGCTCTCCAGTGAGTTTGAGAGAAGGCTGTAAAAAATTCTACCTTGTCTTGAGACATTGAGTCTCCTCTGATCTGTTTGTACCTCTCTGGACCCGACTGGTGCCTTGATACACCTGCAGCCTTAATCAGCCCCTTGGGTCCTGGGCTCTGCTGCCTGGGGCATGAGTGCTCTGTAGGAGCAGTGGGCTTTGGGTGCTGGACAGGCATGGATTAGCAAGGAGGTCTGCTCCTGACCTTTATGTGATGCCAAAAATCAGGCTGCTGAGAGAAGGTTGTCTCTCTCACCTCTTTTCTGATGCATCCTAACTTTTATTTGAGCAGCCTCAGTTGACTTGGCAGTCTTTTAATCTTCTTACCCTGGAATTAATTATCATGCAAAATGATATGCACCTCCATTGTGATACTTTGAGGGGGTAAATTATTTGGTTGGCCTTTCTTTTGAAGATGCTAACAGGAGATAGATCCTTGAGGTCCTTAGGATTTGGATGCATGAGGCTCTGCTTCCAGTTGGAAGTGTTAATACCAGTGAAGAGCAGTGTGCTGTGTCACTCTATACTCCTTGGTAGGGTAAAGCACATGGGCAGAACACTTCCATATTTTTTAAAGCATATTATTTTTGCATTTGCCTGGCTGGAGGTTACCCCCTGGCTCTGCTTACAGGGCTGGGGCTGTCCCCATGGGGATTATCAAAACATCTGCACTGGCAAACTGCTTTTGTGCTCTTTCCTTCTCACACTTTGCTCTCCTTGCTCTTACTGTGGTTTTTCTGCTGGGTCATCCCTGAGCACAAAACCCTGCCAGCTTACAGCAAAGATGGCTTTGGTGAATCCCATGACCCTTATGTAAAACATTAAACTCCAAGTATTGGAAGTGGTACTCTTGAAAATGACAGTTTGGAAGCTGTGTTCTCACAGTTGTGTCTGCTTATAGGCAGAGCACACATGGAGAAAAAAATTGTGGATTTTGGATGTCATTGAGGGTCTGTGTGAATGAGAAGTTCTGGAGAGCACACAAGCTGACTGACCACTTGTGTGCCTTCAGATATGCTCCAGTGGCACTGGTGTCACTCCTGTGATTTTATTTTCCCTTGTTTATTAGTTAATAATAGTCTAATATGGCCTTAATGCCTTCCTAGAAAAAAGAGATTTATTTCTGATGTGTTCAGGTAGAAGGTGTGCGAGGTGGTGAACTAGGATAAGAAGGTAATGAGATGTAGATTTTTGTCATGCATCTACTAAGAGAAACGTGACACTAACCTATATTATTTACTGAAGTATGTTACCTGTAAATAATTTTTATTTTCATGGAGAGCATTAAATAGTCTAATGATTCTCTGCTAAAACATAGTAGCATGCAAACAAACAGTGCACTGACACCACAAAGTCTGTCTGATTATAAGTGCCTGCTTAATAAGTTGTATTTTTTCCCTTATATTTTTGAGAAGACTGAGCGTGCCCAGGCCATTTTTGTGTTGAAAACAGACTTTATTGCCCCCTTTCCCCTAATAAATGAACACAGTGGCCTCAGACTTGCATGTGTGTGTCAGCATGTGCATATTCTTGATCTGCCATGCTGACGGAAGATTTGTAAAGGGAGATTTCGTGCAACATGAACCGAGAGCTAAAATTACCAAAACATGACTGTGAGGTGTAAGCTCCTGTGTAGCTGCCCGAAGAGGTGCTGAACAAGGGAGCAAAGTTAATTATTGTAAAGAGAACAGAGCAGCTCGTGTTGCAGCAGAGTTGGGGTTTGTCTCACTGTGTGAATTTTATCCCTAGCTCTTTGTTTGTTTTTTTGTTTGAGAAAGGATTGAAGAAGTGACATGAGCGTATGTATATATGGCTGTGTTTAAAGTCAGCCATTGCTGACTGCCAATATAAATCTGCTCTGGTGCCTTGGGGGGGAAGTAAATTGTAGGGAGAGCAAAGCTATTTTTGACCAGCTATTTGAGCAGCTCACTTTGCTTTAATTTTTTTCTTTTTTTAATACTGGCTGAGCTGGTAGTTAATCATACCCGTCCCTGCACTGAATAGAAATAAGAAAAAGAAAATAAAAAATTTATGGTTGTTTTCCAGCACTGCTACTGGTAAGCATAAGGGCAGGTGCTGTTGTCAACACAGCTTTGCCATAGCTGTGCAAGAGCTGAGAGGACGAAGAGAGGAACAAAAATTGCTGGTGGGAAACACGGTGTGTTTCCTGGGGGAGGCACAAATTCTGCACCTCATGGCTGCCTGGCACCAGGCAGGGGCTGGCAGGACTGGGGAGCATAAAATGGGTTATCCTGCTGCCTTTCTGTGTCACCACGGGGAGGCTGGGCAGTGTACTGCCAGGGACACCGGGAGGCTGCCAGGCTGGAGCTGGCTGTGTCTGGGGGTGGCACAGCCGGGCAGTGGACACTTGATAGGAGAACATGCAAGTGCAGGGAGACAAGGGTTTACTGCAAACTGGTGTAAGAAAACATCCAGAGACTGTGTAGAGCTGCCTGGTGAGGTGTAATGTGGAAACTGTTCTCATCTCGAGCTCTGGCACTGGGAGCTGGAGCATGGAACCAGAATGATAATGCCTACAAGGACAGGGAACTGGATTGGGGTTTGGGTTTGTCTTTGGTTTTTTTGTTGGATCTTTTTACAGCTAATACGAACCTCAGCTTTGCTCTGTGCTATTTGCAGCTATGAACTGCCTCCATAGCTGGAGTGTCTTATGTCTACAGGGTGCATGTGTGTGTACATGTGCACCCCCTACATCTGTACAGTGCTCACATCAGCAGGAAGAAAACAGCTGTTCCCACAACATAGTTTGCTAGAAGAGCCCTTTTAAAACTCTGCAAGCAAGGGGGTTTCTCTTGGTGTAATGCCTCTAAAGCATGGGTAGCCTGTCAGACCATGCACTGAGTGGCAATAGATAATTAGTGTTATGACTGGGGTTTTAGTGTTTAGTTGTTTTGGGGTTTTTTTTTTTATCTAAGTGGTGAGCCATTGTTCCTGCAGGTCTGAGCTGCCACCCCAGTGGTGTCCTTCCTGTTGAGAACTGGTTCCAGCACTATCTGCTTTGCAGGGAAGTCCAGGTTAGGGCAGCAAGCCCTTGCAGGGAAAAAGATCTTTTGGACCCAGGCAGCTCTGTGGGACCCAGGTGATGAATAGATAGGCTGGCCAGATCTTCTCCTGGTAGAAACAGGCAGCAGCACTTGGAGATGACTGTGACTTGTAGGGGGTTATAAAGATTTCATTTGCACTGAGACCACAGATAGATTTTATGCTGATTTAAGTTTTGCAATTCCTTTTTCACTCTTTGGACACCAAAGGCAAACACTTCTAAAGAGGATCAGTTTAGAATATAATGAGTAACTTAAGATTTAATGTGAGAACTGAACAGATTAGATCCTACCTATTAAAGGTTTTTTCCAGGTTTCAGGTGTTGACGTGAAAACAGCCATGATTTCTGTGTCTAAATTGGTGTTTCTACATAGATACAGCAGTTTTCAAGTGCTTCCCCTAGGCTCTGCTTGTAAACCAAGGAAGTTTATAACACATGCTCATGAGTTTCCTGGGAGGCTCCCGTTGCACCCTGGCTCTCACCAGTGGCTTCAGTGTTCCTGCCCAGCATGGGGATGGTGCAGCCCCACACTTGGCTTTGGTGGGCTCCTGCTGAATGTGATTGTGGTAGTTTGCAGTGACTCCTGACCATTTCCTTTGTTGCAGACCAGTGGAGCTAAATGGGTCCAGTCACTGGAATGACTCCGGATAAGAAAGCTGAAACGCCCGGAGCAGAAAAGGCCGCAGGACTCCGGCAGTGCCATGGGGTGGGCAGCCTGCCTGACACGGGCGACGCCAGCAAGCCAAAGGCCACCGTGGTGGACAGAGATTCAGCAGATGATGAGCTCACAAATTTGAACTGGCTGCACGAAAGTACTAACCTGCTAACGAACTTCAGCCTCGGCAGCGAGGGCCTCCCGATTGTCAGCCCCTTGTACGACATCGAGGGTGACAGCGTGCCATCCTTCTCACCGTCCTGCTACCAGAACCCGGAGAAAAAATCCTCCACTTCCAAACCCCCTTACTCTTTCAGCCTTCTCATTTACATGGCGATTGAGCAGTCCCCCAACAAGAGCCTGCCAGTCAAAGAAATCTACAGCTGGATCCTGGACCGCTTTCCCTACTTCGCCACGGCCCCCACCGGCTGGAAGAACTCGGTCCGACACAACCTCTCCTTGAACAAGTGTTTCCGAAAGGTGGAGAAAAGCCATGGCAAGGTGAGGCCTGGCAGGAGGGAGGTGGAGCAGGTTGGAAATTCAGGGAGAAATGGTGAAGGTTCTGTTGTTCTTAAGCACGTTTTGTTTGGGTTGTTTTCACCCCACCGTGTCCTCTTAGCACTTTATTTGCAGATGGAGGTGGTTTGGAAATGCTGCTTTGAAATCACAGGATGATAAAAGTCTCTGGATTTTGTTATTTATTGTTGACCTTGGTACACCCAGCTGTGGGGCACCCTTTTAAAATCTGGCACACATGCAATTGCAAAGGACTCTTGTTTCCATTTACTAACAATTTTGTTAGCCTGCAATAACCAGCCTGGAATTTCAGGTAACCCTCCTAGAAAGGAAGTTTGATGAAGCTTCTTAAACTAGTGCTTTCTCGCTTTTCCAGTGCTGAAATTCTGAGGTGTGTTCCTCCTTCCCTGCTTTTCCAGCATGGCCATGGCTACAATTGCACTGGCAATTGCAGAGAAGCTGTTGGTAGGGGTGTTCCCCCTCTGGGTGCAGGTGTGGTCCTCTGCAAGGTGCCCTTGCTTGTGGGCACACTGGATGTTCGTGGCTGAGTGTTCCTCAGTCCAACAGCTTTCTCAGATATTGAATTGACTCTTCCACTTGTGATCTGTTGCACTTAGCACAGCTCTAGCTTTCCAATAACTGTATTAATTCCTGCATTTAATGGATGATAATGCTTTAACATCTGTCATTAGATGTGTGACTCTGTGTGGTGCAGACACACCTCTTAAAGTCAAGGGTACTCTTTTCTGGGCAAGTTCTTTCTTCTTATGATTTATATGATTTTACTAGTGACTTCCTTCCTTCCTCTCTCATTCCCCATCTTGTTCCTCAAAGAGCTGGCTCTGACTTATAAACTAACAAACCACATACTGAAAGTCAACAAACAAGTCCTGTGCTTGGAGGTCAGACTCGGTGGTAGCAGGCTTGTTAATCAGAAATGCCTGCAATGCCTGGAGTGCTTGACAGCCTCTCACTGTAGAGAGGGGTTCTGGAGCTGACTGGGCACTGGGGAGTACTGCCTTGTGCTGATAGGACTGAACACCACTGCCTCTCAGTATTCCTGCTTTTGCACTAAATTGTTAGAGTGTTGTTTTCACAAGCAGCAGCTTAGCCCTGAAAAAAAGTGGCTTTTTGTTGCATTGTGGCAAGTCCATTAACTGCCCCAATCCTGACTTCTGCTGAGTGTTAGGATGGGCTCATAATGTGGCTCAGGGTGCTGTAATGGCGTAACTGAGATGCTCATGCTGTCCCTGTGTGGAGGACTGGATCTGAGCAGGGACCACATGCTGCTGTAGGTGACAAAAGTGCAGTTAAAGGCCTGTGTGGCTCTGTCCAAGGAGGATGACATGAGTTTCAGAAAAATAAGGGCAGGAAAGAGAAATCTAAATTAGCATGAGTTCCTTTTCTCTGTGTATCTGCCCTTAAATGCTCTGATGTTTTCCAGCCTTATGGGTTAGGAGTTACCAGTCAAACCTGTTGTCTTGGCATTTGGGTGGCAGGAGCTTGACACTGCCTACCCTGCTTACCCTGGCATCTCCATGAGTATTGCTGGGCTCAGAAGGTAGCTTGCTGCTCGATGTGACATCTCCAGTAGGAAGAGCAAAATGCAGAATATCTCCCACTGGTGATGCTGATGTGCTCTGTCAGTGGTTTCCCAGGGCTCCAGAAACTGCACAGCTCTGTAATTCTAAAGAATAGAAACTGCACTTACCAAAAAAAAAAACCACCCCAAAAAAGCCCCTCCTGAAACTTTGCTGAAGCTTCCTCATTTCCAACAAACAGCAGTTTAATCTTTACCCTCTGCCCTAATTAGAAAGGAACCAGATGAAGGTACTGCTCTAAATTCTTCCTGCAAAGTAAGTCTCTGGCAGACAGCAGCATGCCTGGACCCCACTGGAGTTGATCTGGCAGATGATGGAAATGCTGCAGACCCCTTTGGATGAGCTCCTCAGGTGTCACTTCTTGGAGCAAGCAGCAGTTGCTCATGAGTTCATTTTGCTGATCCTTTTGCAAACCATGTGCTAGCCATGCCTCTGGGTGCTTCCCTGAAAAGACAAGATAATTTTGTATTATTTTCTTTGTTAATGGCATTTTGTACTTAAAAGGGAGCACACAATCAGCTTTCTGCTATGCCAAGTCCCTTTGGAAGCAGAAAGGTCCATGGCATGTTGTATCAGAGGAGCCTGGTTTGTTTTGTAACATCAGGGTATGAAGGGTTTTAAAGCCTTTCAAATGAATCTGAGCTCTTGTGTTGGAAGAGTCTAAATGTCTGACAGTAGGGGATTGATGGTCTGTGCCATGGGATGCTCTGCTCTCTGATACCTCCCTGGCTATTGCTGCTGGCTCTCAGCTGTGAAATCATCTCTGAGTCAGGCAGTTAAAGAAAGAGGACTCCATCCTCATCTTTGCCATAATGCTTATATTTTGTTTTGGATTGGAAGTGCACGTTGAAGGAAAGCTGATTTGTCCCCACTTGCCCCCCTGAGCTGGCACTGCAGGGCAGTTTCAGGACACTTGCACTGGACTCATTTTGGCTGGTGCTGACCTGGAAGAGTTGCTGCAGGAGTGTGCTTACTGTGGCTCTGGGCATTGTCCACAAGACCCTGCTGGAGCAGATCAGAGCAGAACATCCAAGGCACAAATAGATGACCCCTCAGCACCAACTGCCTTGTTCTGCAGAGCTCTTCCCACCAGACTGTGCCCCATCATGTTGCAGATGTAGCTCTGGATGGCCATAGCTGTGGCTGAGTGTTCTGTGTGTGTATTTGCATCAGCCAGCTCAATACCTGCAGGCTGCAGGGGTTCAGGGGTCCAGGACAGCATCTGACAGAGACTGGGGGGACTGTCCTTGCTTGGACCACTGGAAAAATGACTTGTGGTTTTCTTTTAATGAGTGGTGCTGAAGGGAAAGTTAAGTGCCTTGAGATGCCTCATGAGCCAGTGTTGCAGTCAGGAGGAGGAACTTCTTGTGCCCTGGGATCAGGATGGATGGACATCATCACTCTGCTAAAACACCATTGCCTGCTCTGTGTGCACATAGCACACTGCTGCTGTGTCTAAGTGGTGTGTCAGGGTTTAGCCCAGGTAACAGACCCACGAGCTGGAATACCCTTTCTGTTAGAGCTGCAGTTGAGAACAAGTCTGCAGTCAGCCAAGCAGGTGAGGTTCACGGTGGGTCTCTGGTAATGGTGGTGATGAACAGCAAGGGGGTGATGCTGGAGCAGTCTCAGGGACATCTGCTTCCCTTCCAGTGTTCCTGCTGTGGACCTGGTGCCCCTGAGGATGTGGAGGTGTGAGTCAGTGATCCTCAGAAGATACAGCTAATGCTCTTTTTGGGTCTTAAGCACTGTCGTGCTGCCTTGGGGCTGGGGGGAGAGGCGCCTGTGATGTTGCTTTTTTTGTGGGAGCAGCATCTGCTCCACAGCACAGGAGGACCTCAAGTGAAAAGAGGTTTGGGGCTGAAAGCCATGAAGAGTCTCCCTGTTCTTTGCTTGACTTGTTTTTACAATTATGGCATTGGGGATTATTCATTAATTGATGCTGAGGAGAAGAGGTGTGAGGAGGCAAGATCAGCATCCACATCAAACATCAATTAGGCAGGCCCTTGCTTGCATGGATGTAGCCCTACCACTGTTTCCTCTAGAGGCTGGGGGTTACAGCATTTGATTATCTTTAATAAACCTACTTTTCTTGGTAAATACGTGGTTTAGGGGGTTGTTTTGTTTGTGGTTGTTTTGGTTTTTGTTTTTTTTGTTTTTTTTTTTTTTTGTCAAGAGATGATAAACAATCTATGTAGCTTTTCAAGTATTTGGGCAAAGAACAAGGCAGGTCCCATCCAAAAGCCTGTGGAGATAGGAGAGAGATGCCTTTTATGTGGTAAACCTTTTGGTGAATGTATTTTATACCTCCTTGCACACAGACAGTATTTTCCAGTGGTTCAACTTGCTGAGGTGGATGCAGCTGGTGAGCACTGTCCTTACCTGATGGAGCCAGGACTGCTGCCCAGGTGTGAAGCTGATGGACAGCTCTCTGCAGCAGGGGGACGTGTGCCTGCAGTGAGCCTCAGCCACCACCACCAGCTGAGCTGCTCTGCTTTCGTTGCTCCTTGGCTTCTACTCACTGGACTGGTGTGGGGCTCTGGTGGGCTGGTGGTAAAGGATAAGGCTGGATCATGGGAGGCATTTTGTTTCCAACCCACTTCTGTAACCCCATTTCTGTAATCCAGCCCCGAAACGCTGGGGTTTGGAAAGTTACTATCTTTACAAACTAGCTCCAATGCTTCAGAACGCAGGAATTATTTTCCTTCCTTTATTTCTGCCTAGATAAAATCCTGTAAGTCAAATTAGAAACATTAGAAAGATGCAAAAAAGGTGATAGACCAAAAACTAACCTCAGAATTATATGATTGCCTCTGTTTTGAGTTGCAGAGTAAGAAGAGCCTGGTGGCTTTTTTTCACTGACTCCGGAGGGATTTTTCTTTAGATCTTAAGTAAAAGTTGCACCTACATTTCATTCCAACACTTGCCTCACTGTTGAAGTGAAATACTAACCTCCAAAGGCAGTTTAGCATTTTAGAGTGTCTTGAATTAGTCCTTTCTAGGAGAAATAGCATAGTCTGTTCTGGCTTGTTTTAAAGCTGGAAATTGTTTCTGCGGCATTTCCAGCTCCAGCTGTGCCAGGCTTTCCCCTAACATGCCACTCTTGATTTCAGACCTGGGCTGGACTTCTGCCCCGGTCTTTGCTAAGCAGAGGGTGCAAGCAAAGCCCCATCATCCCTTCAGCTCCATCGGTCTGCTTTTAGTGTCTCCAAAGGTGGGTGGAAGTGTGGTTTCACACTACACATGACCCAAAGGAGAAGTCACCCTGTTTACTGCCTGTTGCATTGGATCCCTCAGTATCTGGATGGCTTCAGGGTGTGCCCGGGTTCAGCTTGCTGTTGCAATACCCACCCAAAATCCCTGTGTTGTGTTGTCACGGCAGCAAACTGGAGGAGTATCTTGCTGGGAAGATCAAAGAGAGAAACTAACCCCCAGCAGCTGAGCTGAATGAGGCCTGAAGCTGAAGTGCTCACCTAAAGGAGCAGACAAACAGCATAGAGAAGGACTTTGCTGATCAGGGGACTTCCTGCTGTTCCCTGGGGGCAACAGCCTCCAAATTCTGAAAGGGGGAGGGGATGCCAGTGAAAGCCAGTTGGGCGTTGCTGGGGTAGTGGGAAAGGGGTCTGGGAGAGGTGCAGGAAAAGGATCAGTCTGTCCCTGAGATTATGGATAGAGCCAGTTGGGCTCTATCCCTGTTAGTACCTAGGTGGCTGAATCACCCTGTCAGCCGCCATGGCTGTTTATTAATTAAAAGTAAGCTTCTCGGTAAGTATCTTACAGGCTGTGCTCAGTTTTAGCATGAAAAGGTAAGTGTAAGGAAGATTGATGTTAAAAAAAATTACTTGGAGAGATGCAGCAGCTCAGAGATCTTTGTTAAAGGCAGTGGCTTCAGCTACAATTGCAGCTGCATCTCTTTCTCAGCTGGGGCTCTCCCTGGCTTGATTTTTCTCCGTTGATAGCAAGGTATTTCCTCTCCTCAGAAAACCCCTGTGATTTAACTAGAACCACAGGCTTACATGCTTTGTAAGTTGTTCTTTAGTCTAGAGTAAGTCATGGAACATCCATCCATGAATTGGTCTTGTTGCTCCCTGTGATTCTGGCAGGAGGAGGCCAGCTGGCCACTGTGGGCTCACAGGAGCTTCTCCATGAAGCTTGAGTTTCCACTCTCGTATTTAGCCCCCAAAAATCCTTTAGAAGGATCTTACTGTTCAGGTGTACGTCTGCCCCCTCCTTCAGCCATGTACATTTCCATTTCTGTAGCATCTGTTTAAAAAAAAAAAAATCTGGTGCTGATATATGCAGAGCTTTTAGCTGATCTGTCGGGTCAGTGATTATAGAATTGTTTTAAATTTCCTGTTTAATTTTCTTCTTTAAGCTGCTAGAACTAACAGGCTCAAAAAAAAATAGGTTCTTTATTTAGTAAATTTTTGAAGAAAGCTTTGAGACAAGCAAGAGGTGCTTTATCTTCCTTAAGTTTCAATATACAGAATTTAATATCAAGAATGACTAGCACAGGGGTGCTTACATTGTTAGGTGCATCAAAACTGCATTCATTAGGTTTTCAGATTTTGAAAAAATGGGAATAATCCATTTTGTAGCTGGGCATTGAGCAAGATCCTTTTCCAGGATGGTATGAAGTTTAATGAGGGTGTGTCTGTATCTAAACCCAGGCGAAGGTGCTTTGGTTTCTCACCTAGAAACCTGTTAAAGAAAAGATTGCTGATCAGTTTGCTGGTGCCTGGACAGATCCTTAAACTCAGGGCTGTGTTTATTGAATGTTAAAATAAGGTTTACAGCATTTAAAGGACAAAGGGGGATGGGGCTTTAGAGAAGGGGTTTTGGAGTTGCTATCCCGACCTGCAAGATTGATGCTTCCATAGTGTATTAGAAGGGTGTCAGGACCATTTTCTCAGTTTTGGGTCCATCCATGATGGAACTACCTGTGGATGTTGTGCATCAGCTGTGCAGTGCTGTGTGCCTACATGCAGTCATTGCACTGTGCTGCAACTTGGGGATATTCAATTAGAAAGGACTGTACCAGCCTGGTCTTGGATTTTCTAATTTGCTGTTTTTCTTCATTGCAGGTGAATGGAAAAGGGTCATTGTGGTGTGTTGACCCAAAATACAAACCCAATCTTGTCCAAGCACTGAAAAAACAGCCTTTTTCCTCAGCACTTGCATTTTATACTCCACCGGCGTCGCCGCCCAGGTAGGTGAGGGTTCTCATCGGAGCAGGACACGTTGCTCCAGTGGCAGAGGGTGTTGAGGTGCTCTTAGCTGCTGTTCCCCTAGAGCAGAATTTGGGTGGGCCTTAGGTGGGACCAGCTGGATGAGGTGAGGAGATGCAATGAGCTCAGGCTACCAGGTAACGCATCTGGGGTGTGTTTAAGCCTCTTACTAACTCTGGGAAAGTTTAAAAGAAGCTGATGGGGGTGTGCTGGCTGCTTTCTGGAGAGCCCAATTTCTCCAAGAGGGCAGGAAGTCCTGGGAGCTGGAGCAAAATCCTCTTTCAAGCACAGACCATTAGGACTGTTCTAGGGTGGTGCCTGGTGCTGCTCTGTGGAGGAGGTGGGTGTCTTCTCCCCTAAGTCACTTGTCAGGATATAAAATGTATCTATTCTGGCTTTTGTAGATAGCAATCAACTTTTCCACAGTCTGAAGTGCTGAGACGCTGCTCTGAGAGGGTTGTTTCTCTCTGGAGCTGTTTGAGAGCGTTTTGCATCAGGGATGGAAAAGACAGCCTTTGCCATAAATAAATGTAGTCTGAGGTGGGGCATGCAAGACTTCTGAAACCAGGACTTCCTACCAACACCGTTTAAGATCAGGCAATAGATTTTGGAGAATTTGAAGTCAATCTTGTGTGTCCTGAGTAGAGGAAGAGGAGCAGCAGCTGGGTCAGCCTGTGGAGGCAGGAGGACAGAATGCAGAGGAGCACGCTGTGCAAGCTCAGTTCTGAGGAAGGCATGTGGCTGGTCTGTCCAGTTCAGGAAAGAATTTGGGTAAGATAAGAGGTAATTAAGGTGTCTGTACATTGCCCTGTGCCTTAACCTTACTGCAAGGAGTTTCCTTAACAAACAGGAGGAGCTGGGATTCCTGGAGCAGGATTTAAGACTGATAACACTGAGCAGGTGTTTCTCAGGGTCCAACAGGACACTGATCCTGGGAGCTGGCATCCCTGGGCAAGCCTTAGGGGCTCAAGATTTTTGTGTGGCATAGACTTGTCCAGTGGAGTTTGTAACCCACAAGATAGAACCAGTTGTCTCTGATCCCTCTCCAACCCAGGGACATCCTGGACTGGAACAAGCCAGGCAGAGGTATCTTATTTTCCAGCTTTCTGTTGAAATTGGGAGCATTACTAAAATAACCCTGAAACATTCAAGTATTAAGAAATAGTCAGATTGGAAACTATGAGATGATGGTGGTATTGCTTGGGATTTATGGGAATAAAGATTATTGAAATGACTGTAATTGTGCTCTAGAGGATCATGCTTTTACAGGCTCTAATATCTCTGTGTAAGGGTATGAACTTCTGGCTTTGGGTACAACTCAAGTGAAGGTTGGGTCCTTGAAAGCTTTAATGCCCTGTCTGTGTTAGTACAGCCAGACTTTGAAATGTAGAGAACAATACAGATGAGAAGGGACCTCTGGATGTTTTCTGTCCTGCCTAAGGTGCAGAGGATTGACAGATTCGGCTTGGGGCAGGGTGTTCAGAGCCTTGACCAGCTAAGCTTTTCAATTCTCCAGGGTCTCCAAGATCAGTGCAGCTGAAGTTGTGTTAAGTGTGCTTTACTTAGCTTGGATAAATGCAACATACCAAAATTAGGTGTGAGGAAGGAGACATTTTATCTGCATGCTTAAGTACTTGGAAGATCAGGACTTTAATTTGAAGCTGTTGTTTTTGGTAACTTTTTTTTTTTCCTTTACTGAAGAACTAGTCACACTTGCCAACAATTACAAGGAAATCCTGGATCTAATGAAGCCACATGGCAAAATTCCCACTGACTTCAACACGAGAAGGGTTTTGCAGTGCTTGTATTTATGAGTACAAGAAAATAAGAAACAACATATTAAGATACCAAACTGCTCCCTAATGAAAGCTGGTTTATTTTCCTTCAATAATAAAAAAAATTATGTGACTTTCCATCACATACAGGAAATCAGGTTTATTTTTTCCCCTTCCATGCTTAGATTTGATTTAAATTTTGGCCTAATTTTGGGGAAGGGCCCCCAAGGATCTGCCTTGTTGTAGAGAGAGAGGAAGCCCAGAGGTTCAGCTGGAGAGAGGGTGAAATACTGTCCAAATTTATCTTCAGAGTGATCCTAAAATTCAGCTGCGACAGTCTCTGAGTTTTCCTGTGGGAAGGCTGGTGTTCATGATTATTTTACAGTGTGTTTGTGGAGAGTATGCCTATCATTCAGCATGATTTTAAAATAAAATTTAAGCTGTTGCTTTGAGCAGAAGCTTTCCAAAACTGTAATCTGTGTCTAGTGACACTGAAATGTGTATTATCATAGATGATTGGCATCCCTGATGCATTTTATTTCTGCACAGCTTGTTCAACAGGTCGTTGTGAAGCCCCTGGCTGCATTCTGGTTCTAGTGCTACACGAATTACAGCCCTGGGGACAGCCACAGTCCTCATCTAGCTCATACCATACACATGGCTTGTCTTAATCAATACCAGGCATTCATTTACTTTGGGAGGGCTCTATGTGGATGTGATTTTTGAAGGATCTGAGCTAAGGCAAAAGGATGATGATGTTTAGCATCTCTTTGTACAATGGATCTGAGGGCTGCAAAGCCAGACCATTGCTTTCCTTTATTTTTATTTTTTTTCTCCTCCACCCATTTTTGGATTTGTTCCCTTTGCACTCTGTGGCTGCTACAAGAAAAGATACCAGACAGTGGACCCTAGTTTTGCACATTATTCCCATTCAGCTGAGGTTTCTCTTGCAGGTTGAGCTTGAAAATTCTGTCATCACCCTTCAGATTGTTGCAGCAGCACTATAAAAGATGCACATTGCTACATTTCATGCAATTTTAATAGTGTGTACTATTTTTGTTGTAGTTACTTCTAACTGCTCACTAATATATGTATAATAAACTGAATAATTAGGGCAGGGTGTGTAGCAGAAAAAAAAAAAACAAACATGTGAAAGCTTTAGCTTGCCCTGTATTTTGTGAGGGATTTAAGGATGCTTTGGTGCAAAGCTGGTGTGATTATGAAAAACCACCCTGGATAGCATCAACTTTAAAATCAGCAATTGTCGATTTGGGTTTTTTTGTTGTTTTTTTTTAATTGCCCACCACTGTTTGAAAGGAAGGCAGATGATCACAACTGATCCTTACCTGTCCTCTAAGCATCCCTGTATGAGCTAATGTTTTGTTCATGTGCAGGTTTTATGTGCTAAAAAAATACATATCTTTCTTTAAAATCCAGCCTTTAGGCAGGTATAAAAGATCTGTAGAAGTCAGTGACTCTTGCCAACAAGATTTTTGCTGTGTGTGTGTGTTTGGAGGTGTTTTCCAAATGCCGGTGATGGCTTAAATAGGGCTTCACGAACTATGAACCAGTGCTGAGCCGTCTACTGAGGGCAGCAGAAGTTGCTTGCCTTCCTGTAGTGAATAGGGTTGGTTTTGTTTTTAGCCTTCTATGATCATAATACTGTGTCTGCTGTGCTTTGTACAAATCATTTGCCTGATCAGGGCTTGGCTTTGAGCTGTTGAATTTCTTTCTCAGTAGGTCGTCGTCCCCTCACTACCTGAGTTCAGTCCTTCAGCAGAACCATGGCCGATCTCTCAAAGGTAAACCCTGAATGTCCTTTCATTCCCCTCCCCTGGTTTTGGTCACAAGCATGGACTGCAGCCCAGCTGATGTTATCTCTGTCCGTGCTCTGAAGGGTCTGCTGGATGACCAACAAACCCAGATGCAGTACAGTGCATGTGTGTTATATTAGCTACTCGTGTATTAATTTTAAATCCATGAGGTGAATTTCAAGGTATAATTGGGGCCATCTTGTTCTGACAGCAAAAAATGCAGCACATGCATCACTCCCAAGTATGACCTACTTAATGAATAGTTCAGTAGAAAACGAATCTGAAAGCTGCACATCTCTTTATCAGTTTTATTGGAGACCAAGAACTGAGAACTAAAGGTAGCAAATATTAATTTATAAAACTTGGGTACCAAGAGGCAGCCAGAAAGTGTGCTGGGGTTTGCAGCATTTCTTTTGAAGGAGCCAATTGAGCCCAGCGCTTGCACCTTGCTAATAAAGCTTAATTAGGCTTGTCCTAGACCAAAGTGATAATAATTTTGGTTTTTAAGTGCTGGAAAGTGAACAGTACTCAATTTCTAAAGAGTTGAATCTAAAAAAGTGTGTTGCAGGGGAGTGTTACAGTTCTTTCAGCAGGATAGTGAAAGGCACTATCCAAGTGGGACCTGAGCAGGCACCCAGCTCCCTGATTTTGCTGGCTCAGCAGGCTTAGAGGTGAGAAGGCTGATTTTAGTTTGTGGCCACAAATCAGCAAAGCCAAGGCTTTTTGGAGACCAAGCAGCTGCCTGGCCCTCGGGTGATGATCACCATGCACCCCAGCTGGAGGTTCTGTGGTGGCATCTGGGTGGCAAAGAAACATCCCTTGGCTGGCTGGCTGCTGCACTGCTGCTAGATCTGGGATTCTCAGGGCTTGTTGGAGAACACAAGAAATCCCTCTCCTCCTAAGGATTTTGCTGTGACAGGTTTGGAGGTTGCCAGTCTGATGTTTCCTCTTCCATTTAGCTACACCAAAGGTGCCAAAATAATGATGGGTATCATTTAGTTTCTGCATGTAGGGGAGCCTGTTCAGCATTTCTCTGGCATTAGAGACAAGCCATTCATGTTCCTGGAGTCCCATAGGGCAGCTCTTGTGCAGATGAACCAAATTCCTTGTAATAAGGTGCTTCCTCAACCATTCTGCTGGAGAAGTGTAAATTTGGGAAATACTGCTCTGTTGAGAAGAGCAATCACAAATTAGCCAAAGCACATTAGCAGTGACTCAGAGCAGTGCTAAGAAGCCACTGCCTCTCCTCGTTCTTTGGGAGTATTAAGGTACAGAAATACTCTTTGTAGGTAGTAATCCTGTGTTGCATTAATGCCTCTGGTTGCTTGTCATTTTAACAAGGTGGTGCTTATATACCAACATCAGATGATAAAATAAAATGTCTGGGATAGCAAGTAAGGAATGGGAATATTTCACTTCCTGATTACACTAGTGGAGCAAAGTAATTCTTCATGCTTTATTTTTCTACTTCTTTTTGTCAGTTGAGTGCATATAACCTATGAATTCAGGGACCCTGTTTCTGCCAAAGAAAGCCAAAGCAGAAGGGGAAAAAAAAAATCCTATGAGTACAATGGGGTAGAGCCTAAAGTATGCTGGATTTAAAATGGAAGGCATGGAAAACAAAGGGGGAAAATGTGTATGTTTTATAACCTGTGTTGGAAACAGCAGCTCAGTCCCCTTCCCATGTTGGTACAACATTCCCAAGGTGTCATGTTCTTCAAATTTCTCCTTGACCAGGGGTGAAGTTAGGGAGAATTATCAAGATAAGGAAGCCATGCTGACAGCTCTGCTGTCCCCCTCCCAATACTATCCTCCCCTTAAATTCAGTAATGCAGTTAATGCCTGTAATGTGGGGAAGAAGACAAATGCCATCAAAATTACATTGCTGATGTTTTGCTTTAACAGTTCCCCCCACAGTTCCAGTTCAGCAGAACTGAGAGCCTGTTCTACTTGCTGCTGATCCCTTCCAGCCCTGTTCTCCTCACTGCTCATACATATGTACATTCCTACCTACACCTCAGATGTGATCTTGTAATGTCAGACACCCAGACCCTTGTCAGAGCTCACTGTCTCTTTGCTCTTGTTTTGCCTGGTTAGTCCACCATACATATTTCTGTCCTGTATAAGGAGTATTCATCTTCCACTGCAGAAGTGAGCCAAAGAATGGATTGGATTTTCTCTTCCTGAAAGGGCATGAGCATGTCCTGAAAGGAGTGGGGAAGGTGTGCTTGTTTCTTTTCCCTTTCACCTTGTTCTGGATAGAAATGTCACTCTCTGGCCTGTTACCCTCAAGGTGCCTTTCAGAAATGTAAGCAATCTACTCTGCAAAGGGATGACATTTTCAGCAGTGCTTCTCACTGCAGCTGACAGTGCCACAATTCACTTCAACCTTTTCTACGTGCCTGTTTATTATTTAGATCCCCCTGCTTCCTAGATTGAGCAGTTCAGTGCCCTTTCCCCGCCTAGTCTCAATTTCTTCCGTTTGGCTTATTAGTGTGGAAAATCCTGCTGGAGGAGGGAGGTGTGCTGAATTAGTGCTGCGTTCGTGGGCACGGCTGCTCTCAGCCCTGCACATTCCCACAGCCAGGGTACAGAGCTGCTGAGGTGCTTTGCTGGGCCATGTGTCTAATCTTTCTCTCCCAACTGGTACAAACAAAAGGCACTTGTTAAGTATAGCAACAGCATTGTCACATGAATGTCTAATTGTGTCACTGATTCTTGGCTTCAGTGAGTGCAACGTGAGAACTCAGCCTTTGAATGTCATAGTTAAGGTATGAGACTGATCTGGAACGGTATTGAGCTGTATAAGGGTCACACTTTGTCTGAGTTTGTGCATTCCCCCCACCCTTGCTCTTTGTTGTAGGCCAGTACAGACAAATATATATACAGACAAATATATATATGTATGTATTCTTTGTATATTTTAGAGACCTCATCTTGTCAGGCTTACCCGAGTTCTAACATTTTGCTGTTTCTGCTTCACAGAATCTGATATTGATGCTGCTACTGCAATGATGCTGTTAAATACTTCCATTCAACAGGGGATGCTGGACTGTAAGCATAAGCCATTATACTCTTGTTTTTCTTTTCTACTCAGTAACTAAATACTTTCTCTAGAAAATTTCAAGAAAACAAGTATGGTCTAGTTTCCAAAACAGTAGGAGTAGTCAAGAAGTAATTCTGGTTTAATTATTCTTTCAGCTAGCATTCCAAGAATTTTATTAGAAGAAGCCTTTTTTTTTTTTTCTTTTCCCAGTTAATTTTGATTTTTTTTTTTTCTGCAAAGTTCTCTCTCTGCCCTCTCTGTGCCAGATAATAAGAAGAGTTTCTTGGCTACTTCTCTGTCAGAACCCTGGACACAGAGNCTTTCTCTAGAAAATTTCAAGAAAACAAGTATGGTCTAGTTTCCAAAACAGTAGGAGTAGTCAAGAAGTCATTCTGGTTTAATTATTCTTTCAGCTAGCATTCCAAGAATTTTATTAGAAGAAGCCTTTTTTTTTTTCTTTTCCCAGTTAATTTTGATTTTTTTTTTTTCTGCAAAGTTCTCTCTCTGCCCTCTCTGTGCTAGATAATAAGAAGAGTTTCTTGGCTACTTCTCTGTCAGAACCCTGGACACAGAGATTTTCAGGCTTTCTGTGCTGACAGGGAATGATCCTCAAAGATACACTGCATTTGACCTGAGGCCATGGGAAAGGCTTCCAAAACTGAGAGATAGCACTGAGACTGTGAGTGTGGAGTTGAATAGAAGTATGTTATATCCCAGGGTGACAAATTTAGAGTTTAAGGTGGTGGGTTAAAATAATATATGTGTAACAAGATGGAGGGTTTAGGGCGTAGTCGTCGTCGTCTTCTCCTTCTTCACAAGTTTGGGTGATTTTGTGTGATTGGTTGGAAAAATCCGCAGTGCAGCACATGGGTAGCTAGTTGTTTGGTTAAAAATTAAGATAAATTAATTGGCATCTCATAATTGGGTAGTTTAGGCTTAAAAAGACCTTGAAGACATTACTCTGTGCTCCATTTTTGCTCTGTTAACTTAGCATGTAGAAGCACTCACGGTCAGCGAGGCTGTAACTTGGATAAGGAACAATAAACATCCGAGTCCGAACAAGAATTCTGTCTCTCGCACTTTTAATCCTGACCCTGAGAAAAGGAACCTGGTAAAGCAAAGGGGTTTGCCACACTTCTCTGTTCCCCGAGCTCTTGGCTGAGGCGAGGTGCTGACTGTTGTCCTCTGTGGGTGACAGTAAACGGGCACATTGTGACTCCAAACGCTGGAATTCAGTTTCCCTTGCAGCGTGCTTGCGGTGCGTTTGGGTCGCTGGGGCGTTTGCCCACTGACACTTCCTGTTTTTCACAGGTGAGAAACCTCAGCCTCTGAAGGCGCCCAGGAAGAGGAGCTACGGCAGCGCGTTCGATGCCCCCAGCTCCGTGACCCCGCGGGAGGGCGACTCGGCCGCCGCCAGCATCGACCCGAGCGAGGACCACAACTACAGCGCCAGCAGCATGGGCCCGCAGCGCTGCGCCTCCCGCTCCAGCGTGTCCTCCCTGTCCTCCCTGGACGAGGTCTACGACTTCATCTCCAAGAGCAGCCGCGACGGCAGCGAGGGCTTCCACAGCGAGCTGGACACGGACGGGGACTACGAAGACGATCCTCTGGGGGACAGTGGCTATGCATCCCAGCCTTGCGTGGATACCTCTGAGGAGAGCCAGCCCAGCGAGAAAGTGCTCGAGGAGCTGTGTCAGGAGATCGATGAGGAGCTGAAGGAGGCAGCGGGGTCTCTGCTCCACCTTGCTGGCATCCAAACGTGCTTGAGCTCCTTAATAAGTACTGCAAAGACCCACTGTCACAAGCAGAGGAAAAAATAATAGCGTTTGTCAGTGTTGAATATATACATATATTTTTTTTAACTGTGGCAATACTCTTCTACTTTTGCCCTTCACAAGGGAGATCAAAGCCATAAGAGGACTCACTGCTTTTTTTTTTTTTTTTTTTTTTGGCGAAACCTATATTTTAGCCATTT
>VYXF01003965.1:120332-160058 GCA_013397295.1 Polioptila caerulea | reverse complement strand
GTGCGGCGCCGGCGGGAGCGCCCGAGCCCGGCCGAGTGCAGCCAAGCCGAGCCGAGCCGAGCCGAGCCGAGCCGGCGGGGCGGAGATGGCGGCGGCGGCGGCGGAGCTGCAGGGGAAATACCAGAAGCTGGCCCAGGAGTACTCCAAGGTACCGGGCATCGGCGCCCGGCCCCGCTGCCGCCCCCCGCGGGGCCCGCAGCCCTGGCGCCGCTCGGGACTGCCGCGCTGCTTTCCGTGGTAGCGCGGCGTGCCGGGGCCCAGGGGTGCCCGCTCCGCGGGAGGCGGCGCAGCAGCCTCGCAGGGGGCGGCAGGCGCGGCTCTGCAGGTGCCGAGCGAGCGCGGCGAGAGGCGGAATGGCCTCCTCTGCAGGACGCCCTGGAGTGCAGACAGTGGGCTCGGCTGTGCCAGGGAAGTGAAACTGGCAGTGTTTTCCCTTGCTCTCCACTTCCCAGTGGGGTGCGAGACTTGGTTTTGTCCGCTGGGGTGTGAGCATTCGCCGAGGTCTCGGTCGTGCCCCTCCCCCGTGTGAGCTCGCCCTGGCCGGCGTGTGTGGGGGCTCGGCGGTGCCATTGGTGCTTGCAGTGTCTTGGAAGTGAGCAGGACGCTGGCTTCCACACTTGCCTCTTGTCTGTCCCCCTTCTGCCCTAGGTGAATTTGCATCCTGTTTCTGGTGCTGCTTGACACAGAGTTGGCAAAGATGTGTAGCCCATAGTGGAGAATGCCTTTCCCTTCTAAGGTGCCTGAGATGACTTCTAAAATAGTGGAGCCTTGCTTAATACAGAGCCTTTCATTCTTTCCTTGTTCACTAAAAGGAAGAGGAGGCTCTTGGTCTTGAGTGGCAGAGTCTGTCAACAACTTGGGGAAGAAAGGTGGCACTTTGGTTTTGTGTACCCCGCATTAGCAACTGGTACAAGGCACATGTCTGTGTTTGACACTTCTCCCAGCTTACAGACCCATGTCTTTAAATACTCTTCTCCTTGGAACTGTTATAAAAACATGTGTAGCATCTAAATTTTTCACAGATAGATACCCTTTAATGCTTCCACAAAGTAATTTTAAGAAAATTTAATTTACTTTGCAGCTTTGTAGGTCACATAATTCACGTGTCTTATTTTATACAGAGGCTCTGTTATTCTTTGGAGGTCAATAGTGGCTGAGGATAAGATAATGGAGGGATTTTGGTGCTTGATTCCTGAATGACCATTGGAAATGTGGACTTCTGACTGTAGCTTCCAAAACTGACTGCTGGATCCTTTCTTTTGGTATCATGGTGTCTAGCAGCTTTCTTTGAGCTTCATCATGCATGTCTCAGCCTGTGGCATTTCCTTTCTCCTTTGCGGGAACTGTTATTTTTGTCTCATCCCATTTCTTGAGCAGTGCAGTTCATTGTGGGACTCCCTTTTGCAGAGTACCCTCTGTTCTTTGTTGTTGGCTGCTTGTTGTGTTCAGGTGGAAATGGAGAGTAGCCCTGGAGTAGCCAGGTCACACCATGGGGCTGTGGAAGCCACGGAGAGAGGTGGACAAGAATTTGACAGACTCAAGCAGTGCTGGGGGAAGTCCCTGCCAAAGGGTTGCTTTTCCTCTTGGTCCACAGACCAGTCCAGAAGAAGGGTGAAGAAAAGAAGGAACTCTGAAAGCACACGAGTTGCAGCTTGTGGCATCCTCATGAAGGAATAGTCAAAACAGCTTTGTGGCAGCCTGTGTGGGTCACACTTCAGCTGGGGTCTCTGGATGCAGCAGGGCTGAGCTGCTTCAGTCTCTGCACCTGATGTGTTCTGCAGTAGTAGCTGCAGCACAAAGACAGGTGTGGAAAACTCCTGCACTGCTCCTTTTTGCTAGGGCAGCCCTGTGCTTGAAAGTTTTTCTGGGGTGCACTGGGAAGTTTCTTATCTTGCCTTTGTGATGCCTTAGCAGCACAGTGGGAATACTGCACGGGGAACGGCTGTGCTTAGCAGTGACCTCTGACCTTTCAAATACACTCAGTCATCACACTTTAGCAATGAGCCACTGCTGTTTTTCACTGAGTCTTGCCTTTTGTGCACCTGCCAGAGGTATTCCCAAACACTGTACAAACCCTTTTAATTTGTATCTGCAACAGCTGGACTCACACATGTCAAATGAATCCAAACTGCCTTTGAAGAAACCAGGATTCAAGCAATTTTTGAGGAATGGGAAGATGGAACTGTCAGTATCCTCATTGCTGCAGGGTAGAGGTATTCTGTGAAGTGACTGGGAAGTAGATTTCTTGAGTATCACTTTTCACTGCAGGGATTTTAGCTCAGATTTTGGGTACTGTATAAGTAGGCTTAGAGGGCTTTTCTTTCTATGCTTTTTATGCCTTTGTGTGTCAGTCTGTTCTCTCTGGATAATTTTGCATTAAACTCCTCTTGAATTGATATGAATTTTGACTTTGTGAGTCCTGCTTGTGTTCTGGAACCAGTTATAAACAGTTTTGGGGAGAGGAGGGGAGAGGCAGAAACAGCCCTGAATGTGAACATAAACTTTGTTACTCAGGGAACGGGTTGCAACTTTTCCATATTTGTTCCTAGTTCTTCAAATCTTAACTATATTGAAGTAACTGGTCTTCACATGTGTTAATTGAGTAAGAATTTTGTTGTATTTGACCAAAATGTTCAGTTGGTAAAGTAACTTCCTGTTCCTTGGCAAGTCAGGATATGAGATGAATACTCTTTTCAACCTGATACCACTGCTCTCTACCTGAAGAGAATACTTGAAAATGCATTCACACCTGGTATTCTCCTGAGAGAATGTGATGCTTTCCCATGAATGGCTTTTATTCATTCTGTTGTCTTGCATAGTTACTGGCATCTCTTGTTTTTCAGCTTCGTGCTCAGAACCAGGTCCTGAAAAAAGGAGTTGTAGATGAGCAGGCAAACTCTGCCTCACTGAAGGTAATCTCTAAAAACTGCTCATGTCAGGTGTAATAAACTGTGACAAAATAAGCATATAGGGGTACTTTTTACTAAAAAGTAATGTCAATAAAAGAATGAAGAAGGAGCTTGATTTTAGTAAAAGAATTTCTGTTTTGCAGCTAGCCTGTTGTTCTCTGTAAACGCTGAGTTTGTGAAAGGGGAAGGTTGATACTTTTTGTCTTTTCAGTGTTTAAAAAGTGAGGCAATTTTCTAATTTGTTTTTAATGTGTAAAAATAAGTGTGAAAGTTTTAAAATTATTATTTTTTATCATTCAGGAGCAACTGAAGATGAAGGATCAATCACTGAGGAAATTGCAACAAGAAATGGACAGCTTGACCTTTCGAAATCAGCAACTTGCCAAGCGGGTGGAGCTACTTCAAGATGAACTTGCCTTAAGTGAAACCCGGGGCAAAAAGAGCAAGGTATGTGCTGAAGGCAAAAAAGACTTGCTTAGCAGATGTCTGCTCTCCTCACCTGTCAAAACCTTATCCTGATTTTTAGCAGTAGGTATTCTGTATCAAGGGTTGAGCTGAATGTTCTTGTCAGAACTTGTGTTATTTTACCTGATGGTGGTGAAAATACCCATAAAACAGGTATTAATATATATAATACACGCTGTGTATCCTCTACTCTTCTAGTCTGCCAGCTGACTGATGCTGAATTGCTGTCTTCTTTTATGCATCTTTATTAAGTGTTCTAACAACTGGGAAATACTTTGGAGCTCTGTGATTAGTCAGCTGCCATGCAGAAAGCTCATCACTCCTCATTTCCCATCCCCACCTCTTTGCTTTGTAATTTTGATATTGGTAGTTAACTCTTTAGCCTGTGATCATAGTTTTTCTGTGTGAATCTTGTCAAATGCTTTGAAATCTAAATTTTAGCTTGTATTTTTTATGTTATTTCCAAATGACAGAATGATTGGAACACTGTGATCTTTCCCTGCCAAAATGCTTGCTGATTAAACCTAGTGATACCATATTCTAAGACCAAATGTGCTTTCTGTAGGTAGCATCACAATTCCAGGTGTTGTGTGCTTGGACTTAAGTAATTCTCAAGCATGTCCTGCTTGTTTCCTCATGAGGAAACCCCTCTTAATTACTGCTGTCTTTTCTTTTTGGTGCTGTCTTTTCTCAATGTGCTGTAGTTATCAAGACTGGCTTAAAAGAAATCATTCAGTTGATTAGTAATATGAGCATCTTCCTTACTTTTCCCCTAAACTCTTTCCTGTTTTTCTGTTGTCCTTGACAAGCATAGTGCTACATTTTTCATGCACCACAATAGATTGTTCTTTCAAATGTAAATTGACCCTTCTGTTCTTTTATTTCAAATCGTGTAAGTTACAGTGTTTCCAAATTTTGAAGGATGTCAGCCTGCCTTTAGTAGCTTTGCAAACCATTGCCACGGAGTTTCTTTCCTGGTTATCTTTCAAAATGTACAGCTTTAGTTCCCTGATCTGTGTCAGAGTGCAATCCTTTTAGAAGGAGCAAGACACGTGCCCATATCTCAGGTGGAGTTCACAGGCTGGCATCAAATGCAGAGGTGACTTACCTGCCCTACATATCCCTAGTTCTTGAAGTCTGGTGTTGAGTTTAAATGCAGAGTCTCCCCTGTGTTTGGTGATGATAATACCATTCCTCAGCAGTGTGGTGTATTGCATTCACTGGTGGCCCGAGTCTTTTGGGTTAAATGAGTGAAAAATGAGGAAGCAGTTGGCAGAGGGAAGCGTGTGGTTGGTGGAGAGGGAAGACCCTGTGGTTTCCATCTTGTGCTACAGCATGCTGAGAGCAGCCTGACTTACACCTGGACCCTTGCTCAGGACAGATGTGCCTTACACACAGCTACCAAACCAGCTGAGCCTGTGTGTGCAGGGTTTTGGATTACTGCCTGCATGAGATCATGCAGGATTCCAGTAAATTCAGATGGGCTGCTGCTCATCCAAGTGATTGATTCCCTGAGTGTGTGAATGGGACACCTGAGCAGAGCTTTTCCCTTGGCAGTGTTGTACCACTGTAGGGTCACAAGGATGTGTTGCCTTGAGGCTGGTGCTCTATGCAGTATTCCCACCTTCTGCTACATCAGTCAATGTCAGCAGGGCATCTTCTGGTGTGCCTCTTCTGGGAATTACCTGTGGGAACTGTTCTCACAAACCTGGGAGTTGGAGATAATGAGTGCATTTTGTCACTTTTAGAAAAGTGTAGAATCCTCATCTCAGCTGAGTCAAGAACAGAAAAGTGTCTTCAATGAAGATCTTCAGAAGAAAATAGAAGAAAATGAACGACTGCATATACTTGTGAGTGAAATTTTGTTTTGCCTTTATTTTTGGTTCAGATAACTGGTGATACAAAGAAAGATATGGAAAGTAAAGTGCTGTCTGAAAACTGGTGGGTTTAGATGCTTAGTTGTATGCAAAGCAGTAGATTAGATCAGATAGTTTGTTTATAAAGATGTTCACTAGGCAAATAGAGTATTTTGACTTTGGATTCCTAAGACAGTGTATGGAATCACATAATACATGTTTTCTTATTTTGATTTTTAACTTTTGGTGACAGCTGCCTTACTGAAAGTAGCCTGGTACTAGATGGAAATTTCTTATTAGTTCATTAACTGTTTCAGAATTGCTTTAAACTTAAAAATATTTTCTGCAAATTGCCATGATTAAGTCAGGAATTACTTCACCAAAGTGGAATGCATTTCACTTTAGAAAACTTGAGAAAAGCCTTTTGACTCAAGTTCAGTTTTATGTGTGTCTGCTGTTAGTCAGCAATATATTTAAAGAATGCTTAATACTACAAAACTTTATTTTTATTAAAGTACTTTGTTCCTGAATCTTTTCGCTGTAAAAAAATAAAAATTTCTATTTGTCTGAGAACTGGTACTTGCTGTTAACCTGATCTGGCTAATGAAATTGGAGTAACTTAAGGGACTGGTTTCAGTAGTAAAAATGAAGCTTTTTAAAGAGCTTTGCTTTTCTTCCTGTAGTTCTTTGAAGCAGATGAGCAACACAAACGTTTAGAAGCAGAGCTGAGGAGTCGACTGGAGGTTTTGGAAACGGATGCTGCCCAGCACCAAGCTGTGGTGGACAGCTTAACGAAGAAATACACAGAGACCATAGAAAAGCTGCAGAATGACAAAGCCAAATTAGAAGTAAGGAGTTTTTCCTCTTGCTTGCAAGTTTGAAAAGTTTTGAAATGCAATGTCTTGCTGTGTCAGCACTTACATTGTGAGATTATCTTCTTGCATAAAGATCAAGTCACAGACACTAGAAAGAGAAGCTAAGGACTGTAGGCTTCGAACTGAAGAATGGTAAGTGTCTTTATTTCATATAATGAAAATGTCATTGATGTAAAGAAATAATTGCCGTGAAACATTAACTGGATTATTTTTTAAGAATAATACCTTTTTAAAAAGGAGTTTAGTTAAAAGACTTTGATAAAACTTAGATTTTTTTTTTTTTACCATGAAGACAAATATGAGCAGCACAAGTCAAGCCCTTTTTTCCTTTGCTATGTATGGAACTAGACAATTCCACAATTTCTGCTTTCAGGAAGAGCAGTTTTGTCTCCAAGCTTTTTAAATAGCAGTGATGTTGATGAAAGCTTGAAGAAGTTATTTATAATGGAAACCATAGAAAGTAAAGCCTTATATGAAACAAAGGTATGTGAGTTGCTAGAAACTGCTTCTAAGAACAAAGTTTGAGTAACATATGCTGAGAGAACTGACTGAGAAAAGTTTCAAAAATTCCCCTCCACTGCAAAAGCTTCTTGAACAATTGTTTTTGCTTCAGGTATAATGTTCTCAGCTAGAACATTTGAAAGTTTTTATCAGAGAAGTATATTGTTAGTTTTGGAATACTTTCATTGTCTTGAAGACAATTTGTAGAAAATGTGAAGTTGAGGACTGTGGGCCAAATCAAATTAGGGTGCTTTTCTCTGCAATTCATTAAGCTGCGTTTTTTTAGAAATGCATGTGCAGTATAGATCTTAAATGTAATGAATAAGGTGTAGTGAATGGTCAGATGCAGAGTTCCTTCTTTCACATGGTAACCCTGAAGTGTGTATTTTAATTATGTTGATAGATGTGAAGATACTTGAATCCAACAACTCCACTTATACAAGTCAGGATTTCACTAAAAATTATTTGCAAAAGCGGATGAAAGCTGTGTTTGGCTGCTGTTTGATTTTTTTATGGTGTTGGAAAAACTGTAGTCTTAATCTGCTATTATTCAGTTCAGGCTTTGTCTATCGTGTTCTATGGTGACTGGGTAATTGATGTCATTGTAAGAGATTGTCCCTACTATTTTAAGTTATACTGTATTAAGTTTTTAAAAGTAATATAGCCTGACACTTCATTTTAAACGCTGAAATCACTGTCTGTTGAACACAAGGCAGGATGTGTCTCTGAGAATACTGCCCTTCTATTTTCCCTGCTTTGTCAGGGGAAGGGATCCATTTGCCTCTGACACCCACACTTAGAAAAGCCAGGGGATATGAGACGTGACAGCCTGCATGCTTTGAAAATTAAAGGGGAGAATGTAAGGCAAAACATGTCAAACTACTTGTTTGTCAGTCCTCTCCAGTATGAAAAGGAAATATCAGCACATTTGCAATTTGTCTGGAGTTCATTTTCTATCACACTAAGTGCTACTGCAGTACCTGCTGTAAGTTCTGTGCATTTTTGGAGCTGCTTTCCAAGAAAAATATTTGTTAGTGTGCATGAGCTACCTATTGGCCAGTTTCTTCATATCTTCCTTGCCTATTTTGGATTATTTTGCTTTGTTAGGCCTGATAAGTTTCTGCGTATCAGATGTTGTAAGAAAGGAAAGAAACCTGTCAGTCCAACACCTTCCTCCTCACCCTCCACTATATGTTCAGGAGTTCTAGATGTCAAATGGGAAGCAAAACAGTGAAGAATTTGGGGCCTAAGTTGGTTAAAGTGTGGAATTTGGTCTGAATCAGTAATGGAGTGTTCTTTGTAGACATATATATAACACTGGAATATATTACTGTTCATCTCAGGAATCTATTGTTATTACTTAGGTTCACATGTGTGTACACAGTCAAATGCAAGTGAAGAAAAATTAGAGAAAGATCACTTGGGAATGCATCAGAAACATACTTGTCAAGTCTTGTCAGAACAGGCAGTATCATAGTGGTGTTTAAATATGGGGTTTTGAAAAGTCTTTAGGTATCTCAAATAGTGATGTGACATAGTTAATTGAATTATTGACAACTCATTACCTGCTTATTGGAATACTTCATTGGATGCATAGTAACCAATTTGGAGGCCCTTTTAGCTTTCCATCCAAATTCTAGTAGAAAAGAATGCCCACATATAGCTTATGTAATAGTTGCACAATAGGAAAAAAAGGTGAATTTTAACTCTGAAGTAAATAGAGCTACTCAAAATGGAATTTACATAAACTGTAACACAAGCTCACTGCTTTTGTTAGGGATTGGGATTCAATGTTGTGTTAAATTTGACATAAAGGAGAACAAATGATTCCTACTGTATTATTTCTAACTTCTAGAAGGAGATGGATACCTATACACTCAAGGGATGCTTATAGTGAGATATGGTGTTGGTGATACAGATGAAATTTTAAAGGTTTACAATGTGTGTGTGTGTGTGGTTTTTCGTTTGTCTCTTTGTTATTCAGCCAGCAACAGCTAAAGAATCTTCAAGCAGCTTTGGGCAGTAGACTGGAAGAATCTCTATGCATAATTAATGAAAAAGTACCTTTTAATGACACAAGTACGTATTGCCTTGGTCTGGCTATCTTGTTTGATTTTTTGGGTATCCATCTGGAGGGAGTACTCCTTATGAATTAAAATGTATTAGCTGTAAGAAGTGTTGGACATCTGAACAGACACTTGGAGGTAACTGTAGTAAGTATTCCTGATACTTGTCATAGTCTTCTTCAGTAATTGTAAAATACCAGATTTTTATATGCATAATGAAAATTGAAACTTTTGAAGGCTTTTGAGTGATTTGCCACTTGTCTTGCTTAGTGTTGACAGAATATTGTAAACGATGAAGGAATGCTGTCAATTTAATGGCTGCTCCATAAAGATTGGTTACTCATCTCAAGGAGTAGTATTTTTGGCAGGGTGTATTCAAGACTTGCAGTAAGATAAGGTGGGGAAAAACTGGTGGCTGCAGAGATACTGCATCAAAAATGGTCTGCACTTACTGCTTGTGGGGAATTTGTCAGGGTATCTCATTGATCAGAAAACACACAGAGTAGTTCTTACCTGAAGGCTGTCTTAGACTCGTTTGTCTCTTCATGGCACAAAAGCCCTTTGAACCTGGGGACTTTTACCTGAAGCAATGCTTTTCTGCTTTCTTTCCAACTGCTGCTAGATCAGCTGAAGTGCACAGGATCCCCTGGAGTTAGGAGTGCTCAGCCTTTGCATGGCTTTGGTACAAGCATGGGTTAGTATGTGCTGGGTCAGTGCTGTGCACTGTGTGCTTTCCTAAACAGCTGAACCCCACAAGGGTGGCCAGGCACTGCCTGGAGTCTTCTGAACTCTTCAAGAACTGGAATAGTGAAAAAGCTGAAAGTCGTGAAGAAGGAGCAGAGAAGTGAAAAAAGGCTTTTGATTTTTTTGTATATTTCATTGGTGGCTGTTGCATTTTTCATTCAGTTTAAAACCTGATGACAATGTTTTAAGTAGCCTTAGGTTCCCTAAAAGCTGATCTGGCAGGTGCTGCAGGGGTGAGTGTTCCAAGCTCTCCACTGGTTTGGCAGTCTAGTGAGTCTTGGCTTAGGAACACCAGATCATTATCTCTTTAGGAAATGTTGACACCCATAGAGCACATCATGCTTGGGTGTTGGTGCCTTGAATTGGTATCCTTTTCACTTCTCTCACTTTGCCTGGCATCTGTTGCCTATTTCTACTTCTCTGGCTTCTTTAGCTTGCATTTTTTTGTAGGTGGTTATCTTTGTAGCAAGAACTTTGCTAAAATCATCTGCTCACTCAGCTGCCATAGCATAATGCCTTTGCTTGTGTGGTAGAAAACACTGCAAATAGAGAACATCTCTTTAGTGATAGATCAATGAAAGTCAGGAGATGTTTGTTTGCTGTGGATTCCACACTTCTTCCTATAGACCCTATAGACCCTGTAGCTGGCTTCAAGTGTGACTAGCAGCTAATTTCAGTAACAATCAAATGACTGCTATGCATGAATTCCAGAGCAGAAAAAGTTTTCTGAAGCATTTCGTTGGAAGTAGGATTCAATAATTTTGGACAGGGCTTTTTCCCTCTAAACATAACTACCTCTTCTCATGTGTTAATAGCCAAATGTGAATGACACTAAAGGAATAAGAGCCTGTAAATTTCCTTTGTGAGCAAATTTTCAACTAACCTGGATGTTGCTCAAGTGAATTAAGAATGGATGTGATCCCTTTTAAATCTCTTAAGACTTTGTAAGCTTTTTTCTAGATACAAATAGTCCTCTGCCCCTCTAATTGTGGCTGCTTGTAACTGAATAATCATTCTAGTTACTTCATGACTGGAGAAGAATGCTGAAATACATGGAGAGTGCATCTTAGTCTAAATTATCAACATATCAAGTGTATACAGGAGCTTTAAAAATGTTGAAACCATTAAAAAATACTAGTCTTACTTTGCCCCTCCTTGGAATTTGAAATTTGAAGATAATCTTGAATTCTTTAAGTGTGGTTTCTTTTAAAGCATTTTTTCACTCTTGTTTGTGATGAATATTGTTCTTTGGGCAAGAGGAGTCTGCTCTTATCTTTCAAATTCAGGGTCTTCAAATGATTAAATTTAACTTACGATCTGGGGCAAATAGTGAACTGCTTTCCCTCCACTTAATCACAGAAACCCTTATGTGAGGATATTTAGGCCTACCTTATTGGAGTCAGTTGTTTGTATCTCTGTAGTTAATATTGCTTACATAACCTGTAATATCCCTGCAATGATATTTTTTAAAAAATCAGTATTTACCAAAAAATGTACCTTAAAACCCCCCACAATTTAACAAGTGCACATTTTTGTCAATTTTTGTCCTGTAGGATCTGCTCGATACAATGCTCTGAATGTACCATTGCACAACAGAAGGAATCAGGTAAGTTGTTCTTGTGGTTTGTACAGATGTGGCTCTGTACAACTTTCTACACAGATCCTGAAATAAAGTCAGTCATTTTAATACCTGAAATGGCAGAAGATAGCCTGTCTTACTACTGCCATGATATTCTGAGGGCATTTCTGTCCACAGAGCCTCAGCACTTTTCAAGAGGAGCATATTGTTATATCAAGGAATCCTATTAAAATTATATGAAATATTCTTTTATTGGGTTAACCTTCAGTAAGCTAGAAGTTGGAACATTTCATTTTTTAAGTTGATTAAAACGACAGTAGTTCAGAGGTCTTCTGTTGAAGAAAGGTAGGTTTGGTATCCTAAATGCCTTTTCCCTCAAACTGAGCTTCTTCAGTCTCATCACTTGAGCTCCAGAGGATGTATGTATTTCTAAACTGCACACTGGTGTGTGCACTAAAATGCTGTATTAGTTTACATTACTTGTCACCAGTCACAACCCTTTCAAGGAATAAATCATGTCACTTTGAGATCTCTGCATGGTTCATTTACATTTTGTGGGATACTTCTTGCCAAAGCACCTCTTACTTGCAGCAAAATAACCCTTGTATATTTAAACATTTTTAGAAAACAAACAATTTCTTTTAACTACTGTAATTTAATGAGATTTCTTGTGAATGTTGCTCATTCAGTATTCAAAAATGAGCATTGGTTTTCTGTGAATGGATGAATATTTTAAGGGTTTTTACAATAGCAAATCAGAAACCTGTATGCAGTCAAAATTTTCCTGTGTTGCTACCACTGAGGATGGACTCTACAGCACTGTGGGTTTTCTTCTGTTTCCTTGTGTGTCTCAAGCTTTCAAGTTAGTGCATTCAGATACTGCTGCAGGAAGATTTAAAATAGTTGCTTTCTCCATTCTTCAAGAGTGCCTATTAAGAGACCTTTGTCCTAATAATGTCTGCTGTGAAAACAGGTGACCGACCTGCTGTTCAGTTTTGTGATGGAAGTAGCCTTTAATTTCAGATTGCTTCTGCTGAGTTCCAATAAAAATCTGAATAAAGAGACTTTGCATAAAGACTTTCTCCTTTTACTGTTTTCTGCCAGTACTATGTCAGGCAGCCTCATGCTTCAAGATCTGCAGTCTTGAAAATGTTCCAGGACAGATTGAGTGGCTTTGTGATTGGAGGCAAAATGTTGGTGTTATTAGCACAGACTGTGGTGTAAAGGACAGCAAAACAGTAATAGTGTCTGTTTCCCTTCCTTGCATGGCTAATTAACATACACAAACTGAATATAATGACTGCTCTAATTACTTACCAGATCCATAATCAAAATTGACCTGATTTAACAGTCCATTGAAGCATTAAGAGTACGTCTCTGAAGGATAAGTTATTCTTGGCTGAAATGTCACTATAAAATTATTCTCTTCCCATAAATCCCAACAGAGAATAGTGTTCTTCTCAAATTTATGTTCCATTCTGGATTAATTTCTTTTATACCTTCCTGCTGTACTAAAGCCACAGAACTCATGAGCAGCAGCTCAGTTCTGTCCAGGAGATTAAGAATTGAGTCTTCTTGGTTAGAGAAGCAGACACCTTTAATTCTGGAAGAAAACATAATTGGTTTTTTGCTAATTAAATTGAGGTTTACTTGCAACCTGGTGTTGAGCTGTTGTCAGCAATTGGTCTGTTGTTCTTTGGAAATTTCAGACATGGTTTCTGTAATTGTACTGACCTCTTAAGTGTTTTTGTGGCTTGCAAATTTGAAAAATGCAGCAGAGGCAAACCATCACCAGTTATGTGAAATAAAAAGATACTTTGTTGTCAAAGAACAATGCACCCTTATGAGTGGCATTTTAGTTTTTGAATAAAAATTAAGTTAAACATAATTGCTGTTATGTTTTTTAGGCTGAAATAATAACAAGAAAAAATATGCTGAAAATGATTTTTTGTACCCAAACAGTTTTTTGTTTTTTTGGTTTTTTTTTTCATATTTAAATAGATCTCTGTCAAATACAATCATTTTATAACTGCCTTTACAGCTGAAGCTGCGAGACCTTGCTGGCCAGGCCATGGCTTTTGTCCAAGAACTTGTAACAGCTCTCCTGAACTTCCACACATACACTGAGCAGAAGGTTCAGATCTTCCCCATTGATTCTGCGACAGATACAATATCACCCTTAAATCAGAAGGTAAAGTTTACACATTTGAGCTACAAATATATTCAATTAGTTAGACTTTAATGAGTGATTGATCTTAGTCATGCAAACTTGCACCGCCTTTACTGGAATGCTGTGAGTTCCTGAGAGCCAGCCCCTCCTGCATGAGACATCTTTTCTGCTCTGTGAATTCTCTGAATGTGGTGAGGTGTAGCTGCAGAGAATACTTTTTCCCTGTGCCTCTCCTAGAAGACCAACATGATAATCAAATCTTTGCTTTTTTCCTTGCTAAATTGAAGTGCATTTGTTGAAAGTTCAGCTGACTCGCTTTAAGATAATAATGAACAAATATTGCACTGCTAAATAGAGCTTGTTTTAGTTAATGCACTGGGGCATAGGAGATGTTGAGACAGAAACTAGTCTTGTGTTTAAAGTGTTTAGTTGTAATATTAAATAAGATATAGAAGGTAGGTTTATGAGGGAGAGAACCTGGTCTTGGTTCCCTCATCAAAAAACAACTTTATAACCTGATTTTGAGCTACTTTCGTGAAGATATTTCCTATAAGTGTTCTGAAGCTTCCAGTTTGTAAAGCATGTTGAAATTAATATGAGAAATCTGACTCATCTCTTTTGACAAAATTCCATGGAAAGGTTTTCTGAGAGTATCATCTAGAGCTGTTAAGCTGCATGTTTTGACTTTGTTTTCCTATGCTCTGAAATAGGGAAAATAACTCTGCACAAGGATTTTTGTGGGGATGCATATGTGTATGCTTTGGAACAAATTGCATTAAGATCAGAGTTGACTTAATAGTTTAAGGGGGTCTGTGAGCATTTAAGTTGCTGCCTTGCTTAAGGGTGTATTTTGTGATTCAGTCTGCTAATTTCAGTTTAGTAGTTGGTAGGGCTCAGACTTAAGGTACTCAGGTGAAATGTGGTTTGCATTGATCAAGTGGTCACAGTGCAGGTGGTGTCAATGTTAACTATCAAAAAACTTTCCTGTTCTTTGGAAAACCTCTTATAATCTCTTTGCAGATAGCAAATATGGTAGCTTATGAAGGTGGTTATCCACTAGAGAAATCCACTTTCGTTTGCCTTCTCAGTTTTTCGTGAAGTTTTACTCGAGAAAAAAACTTGTAACAGCTCTCTGCAGAGATTCAGCATATTTTGAGAACACTTTCTTGCTCCTGCCACCAAATGAACTCAGAATGGCATGTTCTTTGTGTGAAAATTATGTGGTTTTGGCATGTCTCAGATTTTTTGGGGCAGGAGTGGTGTCTCTTTTTTTTTTAATGTGGCCCAGTGTGGTGACTGCATTCTCAGATACTACTGCAGTTTACACTGAAGCAATAAAATCAGATTTCCTAGACATCTCTTCTCACAGATTTTTTCCCCCTGACCTCCTAGTTAACACTTCTTTGTTGTTTTGCAGCGCAGCTGAAACATGCAACTTAATAAGAACCATAATTTAATTTTCCTTTTCTTATAGTTGACTCTGATTCAGTAGTTCAGGCTTTGTTTTCATAATTACGTCTCTTGTAGTCTGCCCCATTGTGTATTCATGACCTAATTCCCTCAATGCATGCTACTTCTCGGGGCTTTTACTGTGACTTTCCAGCACTGAAGCATCTTTTATTGCTCACTGAAGCTGTAGTTGCTCCTGTATTTTTGATTAATTTATCTATTTGCTTGGCAAGTGTTCTCAGTGTGATTTGTTTTTTAATTTTTTTTTTTTAGCTACTGCACCAAGTTGATCAAACACCTCCCCTTAATATGGTAGAGAAAATGAAGCAAGTGTCAGGTAGTGGCTTAGCAGACTTGCACTGATTTATTTTTCCCCAACTCCAGGTCTTGTCTGGTGCTTTCAAGCTATTTTCCCCACCAAACACTCAAAGTAGATGTGGACAATTCCCTGCCAGGTTCAAGTATTCCTTTTCTCTTTAAGTGTTGGATTGCTGGGTTCTGCTGGGTCTACAGCATCATGCTGGATGATTCAAGTCCTCTCTCTTGCAACACAAGCCAGGAACATTCTTGCATGTGTTATTTCTTCCTCCTTAGATTTAGGAATTTTCCCTAATTCCATCCAGGTTTGTGCATGCATGGATCAGAGCTTAGCATCTCACTCTTCTTGTTAACACTGTGTTACTACATTGTAATAATACAAGGAGCAATTAAAATCTCTTGTACTCTGTTTGCCTGGGATCTTTAGCTGCTCTTGTGGTGTAAGTAATCAAAGGTGAAGGTATCTTTCTGTGGAGTAAAATAAAAACCAGGATCGCTTTTGACTATCTGTATCAATTTGTGGAAGCTTTTTGTGATTCTGAGGTACCAAAATGGAAAGCTGATGGTGTTGGTACATTTTGATTGTGTATAAGAGTACACCTTATGTTCTCAGCTCTGCTTTTTGGAAGGCAAAATTAACTATAGGACTTAGTTAAGCAGTTTTTAGCAGAATCAGGCAGGTCCACGGGGCCAAAGTTTCATTGTTGCCCAAACCTGTCACAGTTTTAGAAGTAAGAATTCTCCAATCAGTTGGAGCTCCATGCTTTGCATTAGCAAAAGCATGCTTTGTCTTGTGTTGAAAACTGGACTGGACACAAATAAAGACACATCTCTTGCTTTCAGTTTGACTTGGGTTTAGTTCTTCAGTACTTTGCACAGCATAGCTTTGCAAATGTTTGTGCTGATGGATAAAGCTGGGAGGCAAACGACTTTTGGGAGGAAGGTGAGATAGTTTATTCTGATGGCTAAATGGTGCATGGATCTAGCCTTAATTGGATGCAGTTGAGAAAGGAATGCAAGAATATTTAAAACTAAAAAGCAACGGTTTGGTTTGGTGTGCTGTGCATGGCAGTTAAAATGAGACAGGATGCTGTGGCAAAGCCCTAGGTGTGGGTTTGCCTGGACTTCCAGTGCTTCTCACTTTCCCTCCAGGTGTGTTTTTGCCCTAGAGAAGAGGTTGCTGTACATCAGTGGACATCTCATTAATGACATCTTGGGCATTGTTAAAGGGGACAGGGTCTTTGCCAAAATGTCCCATTCAGTTGTTACCTTGGCAGAGCTCATATGAGCTGTCATCAAGCACCATTTTAAACCCTCTCTGTCTCCAGTTCTCACAGTATCTCCATGAAAACGCTTCCTATGTTCGCCCTCTGGAGGAAGGAATGCTGCACTTGTTTGAGAGCATCACGGAGGATACTGTGACAGTCCTGGTAAGATTTCCTCCTTTTGGTATCCAAAAAGTCTTTTACAGAGCAAAAACACTTACCTCTGTGGTTTTTTCCTTTCAGGAAACAACTGTGAAATTGAAGGCCTTCTCAGAACATTTAGGTTCCTACTTAGGCTTTTTAAGAAAGATTCTTCCTTATCAGTTGAAAAGGTACCTTTCATTCGATAGATCAAGTTTGAAGGCACTGTGTCAGGCATGCAGCACTGTCAGCACCTACAACTCAAATATTAAGTCAAACCTTAAAACACTCTGGCCTCTGCTTTGTCTTAAAAGGCTGAACTCTTTTTTTTTTTTTGGGGGGTGTTTTTTGCATGTTGTTTTCTAAACCTTGAGATTGGGCATGGCTTTTTTGAGACATTAGGACTAAAAACACATATTTTAGAGCCCCTCCACACACACCTTCACTCATAGATGAGACTTTGAAAATAATGAAGCTTTCATTAATGTTTTTAGTGTTGTTCAGTAGTATTGATACTATTCAGATGTGATACACTGAAACTGTTAACGCCTTGAGCCTCCCTGAGGATTATTCATCATTCAGTAAATGTAGCAATGTAGTAAAACTTGGTCAGGTGTTCATCCCTTCTGCTGTGAAAATCTTTGTTCCTGAGTTGATTGAAGGGATTATTGAAGGGATTTTTGAAGGAATTATAGGTGCAAAGAACAGCCTTAAGAGAGAGTGTGGTCTAAGGAAGAAGAAAAACCTTAATTTATGCCTCCTTTATACCTGTTCTCGTGCTCCTTAGGAAGCAAAAGAGAATTTATGCAGTAGAGGGAAAAGTCTTCAAAGTTAAATTGCTGCAATCAGTTCCTTGCTGTGAGAGTAAGTCATTCCTGGCTTGGGACAGAAACACCTAGGAGTGGAGATACACACAGTAATTTTCATGTGTTGCTAAGTTCCTCTGTTATGTTAGCCTTTCTAAAATAAATTCCTGGTCTGCTGGACTTTTTCGGACTGGGTAGGTAGAAACACATATGTGCTCCAAAATTTGTGAACTTGTTTTTTTTTTAAGACAATTGCTTGCTTTTAAAAAAAATAATTCATATATTCCTAGTTTGGAAGAAGAGTGTGAGTCTTCTCTTTGCACAGCTGGTTTAAGAGCTAGAAATATGGAGCTGCACAGAGACATGAAAAGGTTGACGGCGGTCTTTGAGAAGCTACACACGTACGTCAGTCTTCTGGCCTTACCAAGTAAGAGTCAGTTCTGGCTTGCTTGGTTACCCTGTGACTGGTTTTCTGTGGGCTTTTATGATATGACTGACAGTGAGCCTTTTGTCACCTCTTAATTATGAAATCATTAATAAACTGCATTTGATTACTAATCATCACTTCCAGCCCCTTATCTTCGTAAGGTTATTACAACTGTCATGGTAATGACTGAATAAAATGAGGTAAAGCCTTTGTGTGTGTGTGTGGGGAAACTTTCTCCAAGTGCATCCTGTAAATAGCAGTGGGAAATGGTTATTTCAGTCTTCACTCTTTAGAAAGGCCTAGATGGTCTTTCCTACAGCTGAGAACGTGTCTTTCTGTATGTGTGATTTTTGAGACCAAAGCAATTGATATTTATGAAATTTGGATAAAAATTAGAACTAGGGAACTTGAAAGTCTTTCACCTGCCTGCTCTGCCAGAATTGGATATATGTATATTTGATATCGAAGGGGAAATTTAAGTTAATGAATCTAGTGTGACTCATTCTCCATGCAAATGGTTCTAGTAGGTGGAAACTGAATTGTTTTCAAAGCTAGCTTTTTTCATTCATGGTCAAATCTTAGTGTTGTGGTTTTCTTTTCATTCTTATCTGTTATCTTAGGTACAAGACCAGAAGGACTGCTTAGGACAAATTACAACTTTGTGTTTACAAACATTGCTGCAAGTCTTCATGGATTCCATGACATTTTTTTAGGTGAGAGTTGGGAATGTTTGTTGTCTTGTTTCAGCTTTGTTTCTTTCTTGTTTAGCATAGCAGGAGTGCACTCTCTCTTTACCAGTCTTGAATATATCATATGTGATAAATCTGGTTTGTTTTACCTTTACAAGCTAAGAAACTAAACCTACTAACCAGTTGTTTTAGACATTCGGGCATGGTTTTCATTCCTCCATTCTGTTAGCCTTGCTCTTCAGAATTGCTGTATTATTTTACTGTGGCTCTCCAGATTTTCCTGAGCAGTATCACTTTGCTTTCTGAGCTTCATTCCTCTCCTGAAACTAGCACACAGAATGGAATGCTATGAAATGTACATATTTTCCCCTGCATCTGTGGCTTTGACCTAGTACCTGCCTTCAAAGCAGAATTTTTCCTTCCTATTTTTAAGGTGATGACTATTTTTAACATGAATGTATAAACAAAGCTTACAAAGAAGTCTGGGTCCTTTTTGAAACTTGGCTTCCTCTGGAAAATGGTTTACCTTGCTTTTATCAGAACAACATGGATGTGTTATGTTTTCGGTGAAGGGATATTTGGTTAAAACTCAGAATTTTAAAACTGGTATTCCTGCTTGTCCTAGAATTTCAGTACCATGTAGCTGTTCCTGGGGAGAAAATAATCTGTAGAGATGAACTGGATTTTTACTAGGCAGCTGTTTAAACATTATGCTTTCATAATGTTAAGCAAAATTGTGGGTTTTTTTCTTAATAGCTTGGATAGTATGGCCCCATTTTGCAGAGTCCATTTTTTAAAGAAAAAAAGGAGATATTAAGGATTGATCTCGCACAAAATGAGACCCTAAACCAAGAGTTTTTTAGCATAGATAAGTTTAAAATACTTTCTACCTCTTAGTATGGTCACTATAATGTAAAGTCAATCCAATTTACGCTTTAAAGGAAATGGAGAAAATAGAAGTAGTGGAGAAGACTGTCAGTAGAATTCAATAGCTATCAACAGAAATGCTCTTCTTAATATCTTATGCTCCCATACTCCAGAATGTTTGATTTCTCTTCTTTCTCAATCCCAACTAATTTTGAACTTTTTAAGATTACTTCAGATTACAGTTCATGGTGGTGATGAGCTGAGATTTCTCCATTCTGTAGCAATAGTACTCTTGTTTTAAAATAGGTGCACGTTGTTCACTTGTCAGACAATTACTTTTTTTTAAATAAGGCCACATTGAGAATGCTCTTACATGATAAATTCTTGATTCTTTTTAAGTTTTGGTGTTGTTGAAATGAATATATTTAGACTATGATGCTTTTATGAGTGACTTTAAAAAAGTTTTGTATTCTTAATTTGGCATAAATGTGCTTTTCATTTTGCAGATATTTCCAAGCACTATAGTCAGAAAGCTGCTTTAGAACAGGAAGTTCCAACTGCCACACAGAAACTCATAACTACAAATGACTGTATTTTATCCTCTGTTGCTGCTTTAACAAATGGAGCGGGGAAGGTAATGGATATTTTTGTTTCAAACAATGCCTTAATTTTTGCAGATTTTTAAGAAAAAAAGCCCAATATTAGCTGAACGATTTAGAAAATCCCTGTGTGCCTCTGATATTAATAATCTATAGTGTCAGGTTGATTCTTGAGTTACTTTCAGGCTATGAGTTAAAAACAACAGAGTGTGTGATAAAAGTAGATAATGTGAAGAGAATGCTTTGTGTTAGGAAGGTCTAAGTTACATGGAAGAGCCTGTAGCTTGTTTCAAAGTCTTGTTGAGAAGTCCAGTTTCACTAAATACTTGTCTTTTGAAAGAGTAACTGCTCCAATGACTGATTCTGGTCAACTTAATTCAAAGAGCCACTTCTCTTGATGTGTCTAGATGGCCTCGTTCTTCAGCAACAACTTGGATCACTTCACCAGCTCGCTGAGCTATGGCCCGAAGGGAGGAGCAGAGTTCATCAGCCCTCTCTCAGCTGAGTGCATGCTGCAGTACAAGAAGAAGGCAGCTGCTTTCCTCAAGTCCTTGAAGAAGGTTTGTTCAGCTAGCATGCTTGCACGGAGAGAGCACAGTTCTGTTGGTAGTTGGTTGTGCCAAGGAGAATACAAACTAAGGATTTACGGTGTTTGGAATGGAAGAGATTCTCTGAATGACAGGTTTTGGCTGAGGAAATGGAGCCCTCAGTGCAATAATGCTACTGAAAACTTTACAGAGCGTAGTTATTGCCCTCACAACTGAGTATGTGCTAATTCTGCCATTACCCATTTCCACTAATTATTTCTGTGCCAAGACTCCAGGGAGAAGAGGGTGACTGCTGATGTAAATTTCCTCCTGTATTCACCAGGAATATGTAGCAAATGAAACCATATTCTTACACTTGCATTCACTGGAAGACATAGGGGAAAAAAAAAGGAGGTACCCTGGAGAAAATGTGCTGAACCAAAGGATTGAATGCTGTCAGATCTCCCTGTTGCCTCCATTAAAATTAACAATTAAGTAATGATGTGCTTAGCAGTTGTTACTAAATCACTTTACTGCAATGTCTGCAAAGAGGACCTTAAGATGCCTTTGATCATGAATTAATACTTGGAGTTTTCTGAGCACTTTTCAATCAACTGTACCTTTTGGGGCAGTATTTCTTGAGACCTCAAACCATTTTTTCCAACTGCCTGATAAGCACTTGGAGCATGGTTTTTTCCCCCTTTTTCCCTTTTTTCCCTTTCCTTAGAAAAGTAAGGAAAGTAGTTAGAAAATAAAAGTAGAATACATGTTCTAATCTAGTGTATAACATGTTTTTAGAGGGGTTTTTTTTTTTGTTCTTCTGCAGCCTTGTGCAGATTCAGTGCCTTATGAGGAGGCTTTAGCCAACCGCGTAGTTCTCCTGAGTTCGACAGAAAGCAGGGAAGGTCTTGCACAACAGGTATTGTGGTATACATTGTACTAACATATATGGTAGTGTATTTTGTAAAGGTAAACTTGTATCAAAGTCTCCACATTTATGCCTGTGTCATTTGTAGGTATATATGAATATGCTGCACCTTAAAATTAGACTGTAGATGTCTTGTAGAGTTTTGAAAGTAAAACCTGGTCAGGCTGGGTTATCTGCAGAATGTACAGGTAGGTAGATATAGGAGCCAGGATGATGCTGTTGATGTCTTCATTTGGAAATACAAGAAGTCAGGTAGCCTTAAATAATTAAAATAAATGCAAAATAAAGACAGGAATAAGGCATACTGAAGGATTAATTTTTAATGTTGTGTTCCGATTTGAGTCCTCTTTTGGACTATGTGGGAATTATCAGCACTGGTTAAGAGCAGTGATTTTTCTTTTCAGTTAAAGTAATAGATTAGAGTTTTTATCTTTCAGTATGCATATATATATTATTTTCTTTTCTGGAAGGTGAAGCAGGGTGGGTAACGTGGTATTTAAAAGGCTCACACAGTTTGTCCATTGCTTGATATGAATGAGAATAACTAATTAATACTGACACTTCTTTATTAGCTTGTATATTCAGCCTGTGCTTCACTTATTGAACTGTTACAGAAGCAAATACTTTGGTGATAATTTTTTTCTAGTTGCCAAATTATATTACTATTAGTGTATTGGTAGGAGAGAAATTAATTTCAGCAGAAATGTGCAGTGATTAAATGTGTTCTGTTTCATAGTTATTTTCTTACCTGGACAAATTGGGTGGGTCTGTCTGTGTGAGATGGGACAGCTGGGAGGGGACAGTTTGTCTTTGTAGCATGGAAAAAGATAATGATAGTGCCAGATACACATCTTTCAAGTTTTTATGAAATTCTTCCCTGCTTTGGTTTTTCACCTCGTACAATATTGCCAGTTTTATGAGCTGTGCATGTTTCAAACTAATAAAATAATTTGGCCGTTTTTGACAAAGAACCACAGCTAAACACACAGCTCAAAACAGTGGTTGTTTACCTGCTGCACTTTGTTAGCTCACTTATGTAATGGTTTAAAACAATACTGTCCTCAAACATTTCCTTTGTGTGTGGGCTTTTTCCTCCCTGGATTCAATAACCTGGACTGTAAACTTTCCCTCCTAAAGGTCCAGCAGAGTTTGGAGAAAATTGCAAAACTTGAACAAGAAAAAGAACACTGGATGTTGGAGGCCCAGCTAGCTAAAATAAAGCTAGAGAAAGAAAACCAAAAACTGAAGAACTCTCTTAGTGGACATTTAACTGAAACTATCCAGGAGCATTCAGTTTTGCCAAATACAGCAGAACAAAAGAAGGAAACCACAGAAAAGAGTCTGAGAGAACCTATTAAGAGCACCAGTCTGGTAAGTGACCTTTCCCTTCAAGAGAAAAATCTACTTTCTTTAGTAGCAGTGCTGTTTGATCAGTGGAACACTAAGAATGAAAGCCTTTTGACTGTATTGAAAAGCATTCACTCTTGGGGTCCTTGTATTTGCAAAGCTGCTTGCAAATTCTTTCTGCAGAGTTTGGCACTTCTTGGGTTTTGAGACTTTGTTCGCTGTCTTTAGTATTGTGAAGATATTTTTGTAGTTCTGTGTAACTTGTGTAACTGGGGAGGAAGTAATAGGTGCTTAACCTCCTGATTTGTCTGTAGTTAGGAAACCTTGCAAGTGGTGTGTATCTCGGGTTGGGCCTGTGTTTCCAATACTTTTATTAATCTCTAGGTATATTAAAGCAAATGGAAGTAGGTATGTAATGTTTGTAAATGGATTTGAATACTTACTGGGGTCAGTCTGGGTTCAAGCAATTGCTTTTGGATATAGCATGCATTCTTTCCTTGCTCTTCTATGTTGATAAATGGCTTTTACCTGTTTACTACACGTACTTAAAATGAATTGGCCTTTCCCCTGAATTCCACTTCTGAAGTGGCATAGTGGCAATGTCACTCACAGGTCAACATATTGTATGAATATTTCCCATAAACATAAATCTCTAGTCCTGTTGAGATTAAGGGGATAAAAGCCCCTTTGATTCTCTGTGAAGATGCCCTTCCATGAAACCAGGTTTTGGCTTACACTACTCCTGTAGAGTTTGGTCAGTGCTTACTAGTCAGAGGGGAAGGGAAGGAATTTGGAAGGTATTCAGGAAATCCAGTTGATTTTCCTTCCTCTTAAACATGACAAGTAATGTTTCAGCGTGCTAACGTGGCTCTGAATTCATTCCATATGATCCAGCAGTTGCATAACCTAACGAGTCCAGCTGCATCTTGTTGCTTTTATTGCCTTTTCCCTGTGTACCTCATAAGACAGGAGATATATTTTTGAGAGTTGGTGTCAGGTTTAATTCTGCTCAAGGCACTCATGTAACAACTCTTGTTTGTTACAGGTGGAAGTACTTAAACTTGATTTCAGTTTGAATGGTTGCAAGATTGTTTAAATTCAAAGTCCTATGACTGAAACCAAAATGCAGCTATGGTATCTATTTTTTTGCAGTTGTCATTAAGTGTATCTTCTTCCTTGTTCTAGATTGGAATGTTGACTGTAACTACTGATAATGAAAAGGTAATCTGTTTTAAACATTATTAAAGTCCATCTGTTAAATACTTCAATTCTGATTCTGCTAAATTTATTCCACAGGTCTAATTACCAAGAATACTCCTGTATAATGCCACGAGCTGACTGTGTAGTCTGGATATACTAAATGGTCAAATTTCTGAAATCCATGTGTTTCTTAATTTTCTTCTTCATTAGTGAACTCTTAATTTGGCCCATGTAGGCGTTTTGGAGCAGTGTGAACTGGAGTCAGGGTCTGCTCTCTGTAATTTGAGGAAGGCACTGCTCTGTCTGTGCCTCAGTAGCCCAGACTACATTCCAAGCCTCAATTCTTAACCCTGGAGGAAGGGCTCAAGCTGCATAAAAGACCCTGGCTGCAGTGCCTGGGGTACAAAGCAGAGGTCACCCTGAAACAGACCTTGAGCCAGCCCTCAGATGAAATGTTAACTCTTTCTTTAACCCTGCTGTAATGCAACACTTGCTTCAGCAGAAACTCCTGAGAGTAAGATTCACTGCTTTCCCTTTTCTGATATCACAGGGAACTGCTGCATAGTTTATTTCACTCCTCCTTGTCTTCTGACAGTGTGATTAAAAAGGGGTAGGGGCCTAAATAATAACTGATACAAGTTCTTAAATGCTTCTGCACAGTGCTGAACTTGAAGGTAGTGACAAATCATGAGAAAGCTGATGCCAGTGGGTTAGTCTGTAAACTACTGAGTTGCTGGGGTTTTAAAATTTTTTATTTTCTTTTTTAATTTTGAATGTCTAAAGAAACTTCTGGAACATGCAACATTAGTAATAGTTATGACTTCTGAAGTACAGTTATGTGAGGGAATTCTTCCTTGTTGGGAAGACACAATAAGTTTTTATGTAGGTGAAAGCTGTTAACTTCTGCAGTGGATTTTCATCTTCATCAGACACTTGATATATTAAAGCAAGTTAAATTCTTACCTCTTCAGTCAGCTGTTTGTCCTGTAAGGAAATGTGACATTAAGAGTCCCCATCAGAGTGGCAAATTGCAGTGTAATTTCTGCTGTAATTTCCTGTTGTGTTTGGGGAATTTGATACTTTTTGATAGAGCAGCCAGGGCTCAGAAGGAAAGAAGAAACATGTCTGTATACAGGCAGTGTTGTGATTCAGGTGTTCAGTTGACTAAACATAAATATGGTCTGCTTAAATTTTTCTTTGCCAGGCTCCAGATGTTGAGTCTCGTGAAGACCTGATAAAAACTCACTACATGGCCAGGATAGCAGAGCTGACCTCTCACCTGCAGCTTGCTGACAGCAAATCAGTGCACTTCCATGCTGAGGTGAGCATGCAGGCAATGACAGTAAATCTCTTTTTGAACTTCCCACAGGCAAGTGCTATGATAGTGAGTTTCAATATATGGAGCATAATGTTTTATAAAAATCTCTTCCTGAAATGTTTTTAGACTGTGGTCTAGCATACATAAAAACAGATATTGTAAAAGAACTTTTTATGTTTAATAAATCCTTTGGTAGCCTTGTCTTGGCTGTATTAAGAAGTGTGTGTCATGTATGTTTGTTCATATAGGCTGAAGCAGCTGGCTTTAGTTACCAAGGAAGTTTTGACTTAGTTTTATAGTGATGCTGATGTCATTCAAAAATATTTGAGTGTATTATGAAGTGATGGAAACAGCTCTCCTGAGAAAATTGGCACTTATGCCTAAGTTATACTGCAAGAATGAACAAGATGATTCATTGTATCTATGGTTTCCTTTTCATTTCAAGTCATGAGGCAACTTTTCTTTAAAGTAGTGGCTGTTTTGATTTGTGTAATAAATGATGTGGAATACACCAGAGCTCCAGGTTAACTGAGCAAATCCTCTTAAATATTTTTTTTTCAATGGAAGATGACATGGTTTTGAGCAACCATCTTTTCTGTGGTATTTGAGCCTTGTGTGAAGTGAACTGTTTGTATTGCTTTTTACTTATGAAAAGTTTTGTAGCAGTTACGTGAAAAATATGATATTTAGGGGATTGGCAGTATGGTAGCTCTGTGAAACGAAACATTTAATGTTAACTATTCCATTACCTCTGCATTTAAAAATGTGTACAAGCTCTGAGTTTCTTGAAATCCAAGTATCACAGAAAGATGGAAAAGTCCAAAGTAACCACTTAAGGATGCCATGAGACAATACTCTGGAACTGACCTTCATCCCTTGTACCCTCCCTGTCCTGTTCTTGGTAGTGTCGAGCACTTGCCAAAAGACTTTCCCTGGCAGAGAAGTCCAAGGAATCGCTCACAGAAGAGCTGAAGCTCGCCAGTCAAAACATCACCAGATTACAGGCAAGTAAATTGTTCTGTAATGTAATGGATGCATTTTGTAAACATATGTAAGGGGAAGTTGAAGCAGAAAAAATTACAACTGTCCAGCCTGGCTGTGCCATTACTAGACCCTGATTTGTGGAATATAAAAACTCTAGTGGTATGTAGAGAAAAGCTTTAGATACACTTTAAATCCCAGGTATAAAGTTGAAGTGTAACATGATTCCAAGAAGAGGTTATAGTGGCCAAAACTGTGTGTTTTAGCACATTTGATGTCAAGGATTTTCTTGAAAATGAGTGAGTTGTAATGTCAAAAGGGGTGGTTGTTTGACTGATTTCAGATTATACAAGGAATTCTTAATCCTTTCTTGCACCTAGGTCTGAAAGTTTTAAAAAATGCCAGGTTGATTTGGATTTTTTAAATATAGATACCTTAATATTAGGCAAAGATAGTTTTGGGGTAATCTTTAAGAACTGTTGTTAACAAAAATCAACTCGTACACCATCCTGTGAGTGTCCTGTCCCTTTGTCCTTCTCCACACAGCTGAGAAAGGAGCCAGTAGTACAACAAAGTATAAATAAATACACAATTCATAAATTCCTTTGTGTTTTCTTCACACTTAGTTCATATCATTATTGCTCATCTGTCTGTGATGTGAGTACCAAAATTGCTCCATACAGGCTGTGAATATAATGTTAGAAGCCTTGAACTGTTGTGCCCATGAGCAATCCTTTTCAAACACTTTATTTGTTCGTTCAAGAAATTCCACAATCAACATTGAACTCAGCATGAGATGTTAATTTCCAACTGCATATTAAACTTCCTAGGAAAAGATAGCAGGCACACACCATTTTTATGTTTAGTAGTCTGTATAGTACTGAATAATAGAGTTTAGGTTGGAAGGGTCCTCTGAAGGTGATTTGTCTCCCTCCTTTGGTCAGAGCAGAGTTCAGATCAAGCTGTGGAACTGGATATTTCCTATACAGCCATGCTGGTCTTCTGTAACAGTCACTCCATGTCTTAGGGATTGGATTTTTCATTGTTCTGTCCTTGAGCTTTCCTGGGCCCCTGTGACTTCCAGGGCAGTTTTACCTGTGACCTTTCCAAGCAGACCTTGAAAGAAGCCAGAATCTACTCTTACTGAGTCTAGGGTTGCTGTAATTCTACTATTCATCTTGCTTCCCTCAGGATCCTGAGTGCCACTAACTCATGGTAGCTGCAGCCAAGGCTGCCACTGACTTTCACATCCCTGACCAGCTTTTCCTGGTTTGTGAGTAACAGGTTCAGCAGAGAGCATCTCTTGGTCCCACTGATCACTGGTATCAAGAAGTTCTCTGCCACACTCAAGACAACTCCTCAGTTGCTTGTGTTCCACCTTGCTGCCCTTCCAGGGTGTGTCAGAGTAGTTAAAATCCCTTATGAGGATCAGAGTCTGTGGATGTGAGATTTTTATCTGCTTGAAGCAGATGCCTGTCATATCACCCTGTTGTTTTCATACTTATGAGATTTAATAGTCTTCAAGCCACTTCTTCTCACAGAGCATGATTTCTTCCCTTCTGTCCTTCCTAAAGTGTGTGTATCCCTTCATTGCTGTGTTCTAGTCATGCACTCTATCCCCCCATGTCTCTGTAACCCCAGAGAGATCATAGCTCTCTCTAGCTGCATGTGGAGTGGCGGTTCCTTCAGCTTTGCATGCCTTGTGTGTTCTTGTGCAGGCCATGCTTTAACCCTATAAACATTACTTGTTTCTGGGCTGGAAGCAAGGGTGGAAATCTTAGCTGTTACTCTTTTATGTAAGCCATAAAAAGTGGGGGGAAAATCTAAAGGAAACAACTCCAAAATAAAGGGAACAAACCATGCATGAGATTTCAGGTATAAGAAAAGTAGCTGTTGACTTCCTTTCATAAAACTGTTGGGATTTTTTTTTTAGCTGACTTGCACACACTCAGCATCAAAAGTGAAGCTTATTAAGTGGAGGTGGAAGTGTGCTGCTTTGCCAGGTATCACTCATCCTGAGCCAGGGCCTCTGGTTATTTTATTTTTCCCTTAGGATGAATTGATGACGACAAAGAGGAGCTACGAGGACCAGTTAAGCATGATGAGTGACCATCTGTGCAGTATGAATGAAACCTTGACTAAGCAAAGGGAAGAGATTGATACACTAAAGATGACCAGTAAGGTGAGCTGGCAGTGCTGGCACAGGGCCCTGGCTGCTGCTGGGGGCGTGAGGGTTACATTTGGTGTTCCTGCAGTACTGCCCTTGGACAAACCAGCTCACAAGCTGTAATTCTTACTCTGAGCCAGTTGGAAAGAAAACTCCATACTTGCTCCTTCAAGTTTCAGTAAAGAAAATATTCTTGCTAAACATAGGTGTGGGAAAGAGCAAGCTCTTCATGTCACTGCTTCACATTAGGTACTCGAAGAGTACCCTCTGATGGCAGATCATAGCTTTTTTTGATTTAAATGTGGTGAAAATGGAACAGTTTATAAATCCAGCTGTTGAGGCTGGGTGGTTATGATTAAGTTCTGGGTAGAAGTGTCCCTTCTGCACTCCTTTTGGTTGCAGTATACCCTGTCCTTGGCAGCTGGTTTCTGTCTCTATTTTATTTCTATATTCTAGCTTGTCTGTCCCTTGTGTAGGAAAGAAAAAGTTGCTACTTGTATTCTTCTGTGAACTTGAAATGTACACTTAAGTTCTTTACCAGGCAAGGAGTCTACTCACTTGTCAGAAACAGATTTTTAACTTACCTAATGATGAAAAATACACAAGTCTGCTTTTTTGAGCAGCCAGTGATTAAACCATTTTATATCCTATTCTGATGCTTCTAGGAAGGAACAGATGTTGTGAAGGCCTTTGCCCTTCACTTGTCTGTCTGTGAAAAAAATAAATTATCATTATTCTCCTTAATTGTGGATGCATGGAAGCAGGTATCACTGAAGGATTAAAAGAATAAGAATAATTTTTAAAAATCCATGTTCTGATTTAAGGTCCCATGATGTTGATTTTTATCTTTTGGAGTAAACTCTTCTCCCTGTTTGTCTTCAGGTTTCTGAATGTTTTAACTTGGCATTGTTTTCTTTAAAATTCCTTTGTGGTGTATAAGCCCTTGTGTTTCCAGAAGGAAGCTCTTGGCTGCATACTGGCCATAGCACGTAATGTTTTTAGAAAATGTTTTCTGGAATTTCTCACGTGCCATACTTCTAACACTTGAATTGGTACTCTGTCTGTAAGGACCTCAGAATCTCCCAACAAGAGCCATAGAACTCTTCAAATGTTACCAGATGTAGAAGGAGATTCAGTTGAAATCCAAATGTTGCAGTTAAAGCCCTTATCACTTGGAGAGGGTTGTTGGTTAGGTTCAAAACAAATGTTATCTTCAGGAAATAGGAAGACTGAGAATTGCCAGCAAGTAACTATTGCACAAAACTTTATTTTAAGCACCACATTTCCTTTGTGGAATTACTGCAGGTCAAATGTGAGTTGGCTAGCTGTGGAACAAACTCTGTTCTGAACTAGGAATAATCTGTACAACCTGAATTAAAATAAAATTAATTTTGGAAAAAACCCCCCAGTATGGTGGAGGATTGGTTTTTACTTTGATACAATTATTCTATAACAAGTTACTTGAAGTAGCACCTGAAGGTGGATTATGATTTGACTTGACTTCACTGCCCTTACAATATTAGTGGTATTAATACCATTGAGTGTCTTGGGATGTCCCTCAAATGTCTTTCACAAGTTTCAGTTGTAGTAAGGAACTTGAGATACCTGGTACTTCCCTCTGTTGTGCTTATAGAAATAGAGGAATTTTCAGAGCAAACAGTTACAGTCCGTCAGAATTAGAAGTCTGTGGACTGTTTATTTTCAGTCTGACTGTATCTTGTTTGCTGTAGGCATAAGGTATCAGACATCAGATTTTGTATGTTACCTGTCTAGATTTCCTTTCCTGAATGATAACATTCTCTTTTCTTGTTTCTTGTTGCAGGGAAATTCTAAAAAGAACAAAAATCGATAGTTTACAACTGGGTCTTTGGAAGCTGCTGCTGCACAGGATGCAGATATTGACCATTCATTATCCAGTTCCTGTTTGTTCCAGGGAGCAGACGCTGGTATTGGGTCTAGTAAAAACTGAATTGGTGCTGTAAATGGCTTTAAAATATGTAGAACTCATAACAGATAAAACAGAACTTAATGTTGGCTCTAAACCAGGAAATACACACTCTGTGGATAATTTATATAGTAATTACCTTCAGTTTTTACTGTGCACTTTTTAAAACCAGGTTTTGATTTCATGTAACAACTTCAGATTTTGTATATTTTCAGAGATGTTTCTGCGTTAACAAGTTTGGATCGGTGCAGTAGGTGTCTATTTTTGAGTTCTACATTTAATGGTCAGAACATGTACATTCCATTACTTGTTAGTAACAGTTTAAAAATTAGTTTGGAGAATTTTTTTTGGCCATGCAAGCTGTGCAGTTACTGTAAATGTATTACTCCTGTTCTCAGCCCTCTAGAATTAATTGGAATTGTGGCTTAAAATGATTTTTACAAATTCACCAAGTAAATGGGATCATTGTTAGACTGCAACAGTGGAAACCCTTCCTGCTTGTGTTGGGCACTTTGGATTTTGAGGTAAAGAGCACAAATAGCTGAATTGGACTACTTCAATGAAATTGCTTTAAGCCATTTCTGTAACATTTTGTTTACACATGTATGTATATATATATATTGGTTGAAATAGCTGTTTAAGGCTAGAGGAAACTGTGATTGTCATTTGCCCCAAAAGAGTGAAACAATGTGAGTAGAATAGATCAGCTTACTGTGCTTTCTTACAGTAAAGAAGAATATGAAATATGTAGATTTAAACACTGAATTTGCAAAAGGTCTTCATGGAATTAAGTTGTGATGAATTCTCGGGGGGGATGCACATGGCTTTTCCTGTGTTTTCAGAAGTTTGTGAACTTTAGGCCTCTGCTAAGATTTTTTTTTTCTTTTTTTCAAGTGAAATTTAATATCACAAGTTTTCCTGGCATTGATTTGTTATTGGGGGTGGGGTTTCTTGATGTTGGGTTGGGGTTTTGGTTGTGTGGTTTTATTTTATTTTTTTTTAATCAGATGCTGTGCTGCTCCACACTTTCCACACCAATCTTCTGTTCCGTAATTTCCATCATGGCACTTATTTGTCCCACAGGGGTTTACTCTGATATCAGACGTGTTGAAATGTATTATCAGTATGTAATAATAAAATCAACCACATGAAACCAGCTTGACTTTTTCCTTACTTCTGACTGTACCCAGGCTGCAGAGTGTGACATTGTGGTGGGGTGTTCCAGCTGTTGCTGATGTAGTTACACCAGTCTAGGTCCTCTCAGTGCTTCTCTTTGTTCTGATAGATTTTCCTTTCAGAAATGCAAAATAGAAGTGGTTGTGAAAGGGAGAGGAGATAGGGAGAGCCTGTAGGGTTTCTCATTGATGTTGAATTAAGAACTATGTGCTGGTGCTGATGAGCATTGGGAAGTGTTGGCTTTCTGTCCAGCCATTTTATGAAAGCAGATACAACTTCAGCTGTTTCATTTAGGGTTAGGAAGCTAATTGCTTTCTTCCAGTTCTTTTGAAGCTGCCTTTTCTGAGAACTTTCATCTTGCTCTGAAGGTACTAATCCAGTTATTTTAATTCTCTGAATCACATTACTGAACTGATACTGCTTTTACCAATGCTACTTTTCATAGGTTGCTGAATTTAGAAAAAGATTTTGCTTAGGCCATTTTTTACACGTCTAAATAAAAGTAGCATGTGTTTAGAATTTGCATTAAAAAATCAAATGTGTGTTCAGAGTGTACCCCAATATCCAAGCTGGAATTCATGTAGAATGTATAGACATTTATGTACATTTCCAATGTACGTCAGTTCATCAGCATTTTATCTTTGCAGTGTTATTTGGCAATGTATTTAGGTATCCCCTTCACCCAGAAATAACCATGCTGAAGAAGAGACAATTCTGATCACTTCAGCTGCCTTCAGTTTTTCAAGGAGATGTTTTGAGTATAGACAGCTGTAAACTCTCAATACCCAAAACTAAAATCTGGCAAAAGAAATTTAAATAGGTGTTTTGGATACTGCTGTAGTAGTGTTGTAAGGGGCCACAGGTTATTACATTTAACTCAGTGACATTAGAAACTGGATCAAGTGGAAATACCAACTCCTTGTGCTTATTATCTGCTGACCAGGTGATGCTGAATCTTTCTCTATATCTCACATGCTGTTAAATGTCTAAATGGCTCCTGCACAAGGCTTTGCTATTAAAAAAAGGAAGACTTGTTTCAACATTGCAGACAAAAATTCATCTTTAAGGCAAAGTTTTCCAGAAAAATGATTTTGGACTATGTTTGCAATGGTATGTGGGGAGTATCATGGAATGTGCAAAATCTGGGCAAGGAATTTATACTAACAGAATGAATCTTCAACAATGTAGAGTGTGAATGTTTGTCTTCTAGGTGGTTAATTGGGGAAATCAGTGAGAAAGTGTTGTAAAGTGTAAAAACCCTTAGCACAATACAGTGTAAAACCAGGGTTAAAGAAAAGCCCGAATGTCAGTTGCCTTTTTAATGACAATTCACTGTGACACACAAGTTTTTAAAGCATTTTTTGAGTGCTTAATTCATTTCTCCATAATGTTGAGCACCTCATTAATAATCTCTCACTCTCAGGCTTAAGTGGGTAATTCAGAAAACAGCACTATTGTAATGGTTTTAATTGGATTTTCAAAAAATGTTTCTCAGCCTTGTTTTAAGGCTATGCTAACACATTCAAGACTTTCAGAATGTTCAGCTGTCCTAGATTTCTGAAAGCACATCCCCGGTAACCATCCTGTGTCTTCAAAATAAATATTTGCCCTAGTCAGGCATTAATTTGACTTCCAGATTGCTTTCTTAAGAACTACTGCTGCCCAAGAAGCACCAAAACCATTGTCTATTTTAAAAAGCCTGAAGCTCCTGGAGGTCAGAGGTTTCCCTGCCTGAAAGCTTAACTTCTAAAACAGGAATCTTAGGCTGTCGTCATAAGCTGTGCAAGGATGCATCTCATTGCTCTTTGAACAATGATTAAATTGCTCCATCTATGATTTAAACAGCAATCAGCTAAAGTGTTGGTTTAGAACTGGTAGTCTTTGTCATGTCTCCTGTTAATCCCTTCAGCTTCATTCTGAATCAGTTCAACGTTACATGGCATGATGGTGCCAGGATCTTCTCGAGGGATGTAAAATATCCAGGCTGGAACTGTTTGTTTTCCCACCTTTGGCTGTTTATATGGCTATTTCCCCTTTTTCCCCAAATCAGCTTCATTCCTGATTTGTATTTGTAATCCTGCTGCTCCTCCTGCCCTATTTTATTTTACTGGCAGATGAAGTCTTGGTATGAAGGTCTTTGGCCTAGCATGTTTCCTGGATGCTGACTTCCCTGTTCACCAGTGCTTCCTCCTGCTCCAAAAATGGATTTGCTCCCAAGTGCAAGGCATCAACTGCAAACAAGGAAAGGAAATAAACTTTGTATCCACATAGTGCCTATCAGGAGAAGGGAGAAGTTATTTACTGGCTTGGCTGAACAGTGTCAAGGCTGTGGGGTTTTCTTAATAGTGTAAATCCAATGATATATTAAACTTTGGAGAACCATCTGGCCCTGTAAATTGGGCAAACCTGTTGTTTAATACAGTCTGTATGTAAGGTAATTTGAGAGCACTATCTTAGCAACAGCAGGGTCATAATAAAAACAAAGCTTAGTGCAGTAAAAAATTGTAATTGCTGCCAGAGGCCTGATGACTTCCTCCCACGGAGGCTGGATGCTGATCTAAGAATGCTTGGTCTGTCCTGCTCTGCATTTTCTGCCCCTGTCAATACCTGCAGTATTGCTCAGCTGTGAATTCAAACCACAGTTTGTTTAGATGAGGCCATTTTTGCCCAAATTCCTGAATATTTATTTTAGTCACAAAGCTAAAAACTTTAGTGCAGTTGTGGCTGCAGTGCTGCCAGCTTGGTTTCAGAGGGGGACAGAGAAGACCTCTGGAGGACCTTTGTAAAGCAGGGGCTGTGAACTGCAGCAATGGAAACTTGCCTGGGGCAGCGCTCTTTGTCTGCCTCTGCTGTGTGTGTAGGCAGCTTTAGACACGTCAGTGCTCATTCAGAATCATCCAGCTCCTTAGGTAAACTCCAATTGCTGCAAGGCCGAGCTGCAGAAACAAGTGTGTGATTCTCCTTGGGCTTTGCAGGGCAAGATGCCTCACTAACAGCCCTGAAAGATTTCTGGTTATAAACTTCTTACATGGCAATTGCAGAGATAGCAATAGAAAGCATAATTTATCTGTTTTAGCGCTGATTCACCCTGTGAGTCCAAAACTTTCTAAGCTGATGAGGTCCTAACTAATGAAGAAGCCTTTGAGCCCCAGGCCCGGTATCAAAACTGTAGTTACAGTCTCCCATAAACAACGTGGCTTTGTCCTGAGAAGAGTTAAACACACAAAGCCTAGGAGTCCAGGTAATTTCCAGTTATTTTAGGCACTAAATTAGCTTGGCACCTAGTCAATGGTGGCATGCAGCTTCCTGCAGGCTCTGTGTGAAGCCCTTTGCTTCTGCAATGGGTGTGAGAACACCTTATATCATCACACACTCCCCTTTGTGCCCCAGACAGAGCCTTCATCCTTGTCTGCCCTCCCTTAAAGCCTCAAGTTTCTTTTCTCTTGGATTTGAATGTCTTCAGTTTGTGCTTGAATACTGAATGCAGAACACTGTATCCAAGAAAGATTATTGTAATGAAGTTAGGAGCTTGAAAGGGTCTGAACGGAGGATTTCAGTGCGGTTTCATTAACTGCAGCCTTTGGCAAAGGGAACAGCTGTAATCCTGGAACTGATGCTGCACCTCCTCTGTGCCTTATGCTTAGTGACTTTCAGATTGTCTGTAGCATGTGCAGGGTTGGACAGAAAACAGGAACCTCGAGATGGGGGCAATCTACTTAAACAGAAGTTTCTTTTGAAGTCTGGAAAGTCAGGTTTATTTTTAGTCCGAACAGGCAGGCAAGAACAAGTTTCTCTTAGATTACTGATCTAGCCCATGAGGTCAGGAACATTTGAAGCCAACAAGGACTCAATTTCTCACAGAAAGGACATTAGTAGGATAAATTTCTATAACCAATTTATACATAATAAATATACATCATTTAAATAGTGAATATAAGTTTTTAATAGCAATTGTACTCAGTGAAAGATGGATTAATTAAATGGGAAGAGAAGAAGAATTTGACTTTTCAAAATAAAATACAGGGGTAATTCTTAGATAAAATCTTTTGCAGATTTTTTTTTTTTTTTTGCAACAATAGGAGCAAAGCAGTAGAGCAAAGAGTTAAAATAAGTCTAGAAACAAATGTTTTCTGTCTCTACGAATATTTGGTTCTAGCCAGATATGAACTGACAGGTTTCACTTCTGAGAAAATGGTCATAGACAGTAAACATTTTATAAACAGGGCAATATATTGCAAATCACGTTAAGATCAATTTAAATATAGTCAGCAATGTAAACTGAATTTGTTAGTGTTGTAAAATGTTGAATGAGTTTTGTAACTGCCTCTAGCAACATATAATACTGTATCTTTATGTGATATGCTCTTCAAATTGTATTTACAGTAGACATAACTTTTAATCGTTCTAATTTGTTCTGCAAATACTATTCATCAAAGTCAAATTATTTAAAGGAATTTTAAATCTCAGTATCAGGGTTTTTTTTTCTCTGATGCTTGAGTTTATATTGCACTGAATTATTTTGGAAGATAAAGTGATAGCTGAATTTACTGGAGAAGAATAGTTTTGTCTTGAAAATATATACACTTGTCTCAGCGAAGGAAAATCGGATCTATTTTGAGATATGCATGCTTTGATAAGGAGATATGAGAAATTAATACTCTTCCCACTTGAAAACCATTAGGAAGAGCTAATGTGGAATCTAAACAGGAGAAAAAGATTTCATTGAATGTTGTGCAGAAGTATGTGATAGTTCGAAGAACTCATTTTCAAGTATGTAGAGAAATATTAGAAATTATTTCAAATTTTCTGGCATTTTGGCAAAACAAGAGGTTTTGATCCACTGGTTCTCTCTGCCAAGGGGCTGGGTGTGTCCTGGGAGAAGGCAGAAGACTGTACTGTTTATGGAAGACACAATTTTTATGGAAATACAATTTTGACACCAGGCCTGGATTTCAAGGGCAGAAGACTTTCAGGGATGGAATTCCCAAGGGAAGAGGCTGGGATGAAGTTCTGGTGCTTCCAGGGCTGCCATGCTGGGATGAGGGAGGCAGGTGGAGCTGCCTATATCTGTGCTCTGGGCCTGGAGGCCTCAGTCTGGCAGTGCTTGAGAAAGGCCCTCAAGGAGAGAAGAATGTAACAATTCACTGGCTTGCAAGGTCCTGGTTAAATTATGGTGAAAAAATTCTGTGCTAAATTTGGCACTGGATTTTTTTTTTTTTTTAAATTAGGCTAACAAACATAGAACTTTTTAAACCATGAATGGCCAATGTTCGCCCTAGTGCAATTTGTGTGATGGTGTTAAGCTTACAGAAGAATTTATTTGTGGGGAAAACTGTACTGAACACTTTATTGCAAATGCAGACAGAGCCTGATTAGTACTTCTCATGCATAAAACAAAGAGGTAGGATTGCTTCATTTTCACAGAAAACATAAGAAAACTTTACAGATGAGATAAACAGGACAAAAGAAACCAGTTTGCAGAAGGAGGTCCTCATTAAAATACCAGGAAATTTCAAGCACTGGAAAGCAGTGGAGCTGGCATGGATGTGTAATGCTTGATGAAGAATTTTGGATGGATTACACAAGAAACTGGAGCTTGTTGCTCTGAGTGAGCTGCTTCTTGAAAGCCTCTCAGATGGGCAATTTGGGTGTCTGCGGTCCCTGGGAATGCTCTGGAGGGTTTTATTGGTGGTTTCCCCCTCTCCATCCTCCGCATTCTATCTGTGCGTTCTGGCCTTTCGGGAGCAGTGTTTCTGCAGGGTACCGTGTCACCTCTGGAAGGTGCACGCAGAGGGGAATGGATAAAGAGGACTTTCTATCACTGAAGGTAACACAGCCCTACAATCCTCTTGGTTACTCATTTCCCGAGCCTCGTGTTGCATATCCCGGAGGATCTCCTGTCCCCGGAGGAGCTCTGCCCGCGCTGGCTCCGCGGGGATGCCCAGCCTTTCCCGGCGGGCCGGGGATGCTCCCAAGGGATGCGCCGGGCGGGGCCTGTCCTGGNCCGAGCGGGTAAGGAGCGGGCACCGGGCGGCTCTGCCCCGGGGGAGCCGGGCCCGAGGAGCGGGGCACGGGAGGGGCTCCGGCCCGAGCGGAATTTTCCCGGTGGTTGCGGCGCAGCCGGGAAGTTCTGGCTTGAAACGGGCCGGTGGATGGGGCTCTTTTGTTTGGGTGTAAGAACATGATGCATTTAACAAAAATATTTGGCTCCTTTTTCTAAGTTTTTTTTCCTTTCCTCTTTCCTCTTTCCTCTTTCCTCTTTCCTCTTTCCTCTTTCCTCTTTCCTCCTCTTTCTTTCTTTTCCTTTCTTTTCAAGTGGAACTGGGGAAAAGGGGATGGTTTTGTCCAGGGCTACTTGGAGCTTTGAATCACGGCGGAAATCGGGAGGGTTTGGATGCCGGGCATCCTACGGGATCACGTTCCCATGATTTCTGCCTTGTTAGGGAGGAGACGGGCAAGCGAAAAGTGTTTTTATTTAGTAGTCGAAGTGAATTGAATTCCTGGAGCCTTTCTGGTGTTTTCTGGCCTTTTCGGCCGCTGATGTTAAAGTACGCCCGTAGGGTGATAGTGCTTGAAAGCGTTGCCGCAGAAATCTCTCCCATAACTCCAGCCGGGGCGCAGGGCTTTGGGAAAACACACAGAGCGGATGCAGAGGATGTGCGGCACAGGACTGGGATGTTTAAACTGCGCTGCCCATATGTCCCCCTAGCGCAGAGACGAGGAGTTTCAAGGATAGAAACTGAGGAAAAAAAAAATGCAGAAAGTATCCCCTTTCTGCCTTTAGGTAAGCGCTCACCGAAGGGGCCTTTGCAAGAAGGTTATTTTAAAGCTGTTATCTTACAGCTGTAGCTGTTCTGATACTCGCAGCAAACAAGTGTGCTGAGAAAACTGCTGACTAAGCTGTTGTACGGACCCAAGCGAAAGTTACAAAACTCTATGCTTCCCCAGTGTTTTTTTCTGTGAGGTGGAGAAACCCTGACTGATTTCTCTGCAAACAGGACTTAGCTTTTTTGGGGGAGAGTGGTAATGACTGACTGGGGAGGAGGGAACAGGAATTTTGGAGCCTGAGGCTTTTAAACGTGAACTGTTCGTTTTGGTGTTAACTCTCTTTGCCCTGTCTGGGGACTGAGACTCTTCTGTAGCTGTGAAAGAAGAAAAAGCAGTAGCTGAAGACAACATTTTATGATTTGTGCAACGGGAGAAAATGCTGTGAGGAAAGATTAGCTGCTTTCTTGCCTCTGTGTGTGAGTGGAGGAGAACCGAGCACTGTACTCTAACCAGTTGTGGCTGAATTTAGGAGTAATTTGTACAGCAGGGAGCGTAGCCAGAGACTGTATTTACCTGATGCTGGAGTTGTAAATCACACCCCTGGGAAAACCTGCCCCAAGGCAGGGAGGAGGTCCTTGCTTCATGCTCGGCTTTGGTTGTTTTCCTTCTCCCTCATGAATATGTAGTAAGTGTTATTTTCTATCACTTCAAAAGTTATTGGGGTTTGTAAACTTTAATGGCCCGGCTTGCTGATGATCTCTGAATAGCAAGTTAATGTAGGTTTGTAAGTTAGTCTGTGTGTGGACATGAACTCCAAAATGAAAACAGATGCACTATCCTGGGCACTGTTTGACTTTGTGTTTGGGTAAACAAGATCCCTCTAGTCCACCACTCCTTTTCTTCTGTTTTTGATTGGTATAATTATAAGCTGACGTCTTCTACTTCAGAAAACCAGGCTGCCCACGTGTCTGTCTTGAAAGGCTTTTGGAGAGGAACCCAAATGAGGCTTTTTTTGGTTACAAATTACACTTTCTGACGTGACTGTCATCAGTTGCTATTAAAAGAACTTTTATCCAAATAAACAAGGATTTAATTGGCACATCTTCTCCTTAGTGCTAGTATTCCTGTAAGGCCTTCAAGCAGGAAGAGGGGGAGTATCCCGCAGCTGAGGTGAGAGCTGTTCTGTCAGAAAGTGTTCCTGACAGCTGTCAGACAGTTCTTTTCACGTTTACAAGACCTCTACAAATCTTACGTCATGGGTTATACTTCAGGAAGGTATTGCCATGTGTTTGTTGGACACTAAAAAGCATGAGGCACTTTTAAGGGCAAATATAAAAACTGACTCAGAACTAAAACTAAATTTAAAAAAAATGGAACAATTATGCTGTTCAGTGATTTTCCTAAATACAGTATTTCTGTGAGCTTCCCTACCTTCTATTACTCACTCTGAGATTGGTGGCAAAGGTTTTGAAGTGTTTTTCTGTGCAGTGTATTCTTTGTGGCATTTCATCCCTCCCTTCCCTTGGACACTGCAAACACTGGCAGAGGACCCGGCTTAAACTTCTTTCTGACCACAGCCAGCTTAATATTTTGATACATGATCTGTGTGCCAAAATACTCAAGCTTTTTTTTTTTTTTTTTTT
>VYXF01003965.1:91957-120267 GCA_013397295.1 Polioptila caerulea | reverse complement strand
CCTAAAAAAAAAAAAAAGGCTGTTGCTGTTACACAAGTGGGACAGCCACCCATAACTGCATTTCTGCTGCTTCCTAGTCCATTATGAATCTCTGCCTTTGCCCAGGGGGAGAAGAGAGGGAGAGGTTTGGGATGTTAAAGTACTTGTCAGAGAGAGCCCTGTGCAGAGCTGCCGTGACCAGAGAAATTCTGTGGGATGTGTGTGCAATCCTAATAATAACATGTTTCCTAAACACAGTTAAAAATTGCTTCAGTAAATGCAGTGACATTCCATTAACTTAGTGACCTGCAGAAGTACTGCAAATAAAAATAGATTTATTTTCCTGTCTCTTCTAGGGCAGAGTTTTTTTTTTTTTAATTTATTTATTTATTTTTTTTTTTTTTTTTTGTTAAAGAACCCAACAAACTTTCTGTACAGTGAAATGTCAGCTGGTGTCAATAAACAGTTTACATGAATCCCTACTTGGGATGTCTCCTCATGTCCCTTGGCTCTCCAAAATCTGCTGAAAAAGAGTATGATTGTGAGGATGAAGCAGAACCAGCCCAGGGAGCTGAATGTGAGCAGGCCCTGTGGGAGGTGTGTTGTACACATGACAGGAACACAGTAAAGTGAATTAAATATGATTTACCTGCCTTCTCTATGCAGATAATGGGAAGAAATTAAGTGCAACAGCACAGATCAAAAACCAGCCAAAAAACTTTTAAGGGTCACAGGTTTGTAGTGAGCACTTCCTAACATTAAAAAACTAAAGAAGTTTTCACAATACACTGCTATGTGTAACTTTGTTTTGCTTTGAGAAGATACCATCATGTCTTGCATCACATCTTGCAGTCAAGTGATGTGTCTGAGAAGGCACTGTGATATCCAGAAAGAAAGAATAAAAACACTTGGTAGTTAATATTAATTTCATCAGGCTTTTTATAATTTCTTCTAGGAAAAATGAGCTTTCTTCTGTTAAAAATGTTCACTAAAACATAGAGAATAATTTTGTAGTTCTCAGGATTTAATCCAGTTCTAATTTGACCTAGTAAAACTGTTCCTACTGTTTTTGATAGCACACTGTGTGTTCCTGAGGGTTTTCCTGGCCATCCCATTTGTCAGCAAATGTGGCATGAGGAGGGGTCCACCCTGCTCGCCTGCTCCATTCTCAGCCTGGAGCCCCAGGATGCACAGAGCCACGGGCCCCTGGCCGTGTGTTGGTGAGCCCTGGGGCAGTCTGTCACCTTCTGAGGTGGGGACATCTGGGATGCAACTCCTTGTGTGTCATCTGCAGGAACTGACTGAGAAGAGAGAACTGAAGCACCCAAGGAAGATGCTCAGACTCGTGTTGAGCACTGCTGTTTGCTATTCTTACAGCTATGCCAGAGAGCAATGTGGGTTTTATCACTTTGGTTATGTTAAAAGGAAAAACAAACAGGTTCTAAGTGTACCCGTATGGGACTCTTCTTTATGTACCAGAATGATGCAGAGTTTGTGGTGTGATGTAAGATGTTATTTCATCTTTCTGAAACAAAATAGTTACATGTAGTTGTGGCTTGGGAAAACTGTTTTTTATGTTAGAAAGTGCTTGTTGCAAACCTGTCATCCTTCAATGTTTTGTGGCTGGAGGCTGATTTTTTGTCTGACTTCTTTCTCCATGCTGTTTTATTCACTGGTTCATGTAAGGTGTCTGGATATGGGCTGAGTCACAGCAGGTAGTGCAGGACTTGCTGAAAGAAACCTTATAGTTTCCCTCAGGTGAGAGAGGTGGCCTGTGAGATAAGAGGACCTCTGCTGCTTTCTGCACCTTCAGGTCTGCATTCCAGTATCTTTCCCAATGGCACTTAAACTAGATCTCTATTTTAGTTTCCTTTTTAAAAAACATTTTAAAATGATTATTTTTAGTTTGTTCTATTTAGTTTATATTATCTCATTCTGCAAGCTATGTTCCTGACAACAAGCTCTGCAAAAAAGTCCTTGAGAGGAACGATGGTGCAGATCCCAGGTGGCTGCGCTGCCGTGATTTGTAAAAATCTCTCAATCTCTTTAGGAAATACCTTTGGTTTGTCTCCATAAAATCGTACAGACACTTCCAGTAAAATGTCTCTAGGTTTTTCTGCTTTGATTCCTATTCCCCACTAAGAAAACAGTGAAGGGCAAAGCTGATGTGACTCACCCGTGGTGATGCGACTGCTGGAGCGGGGTGAGGGAGGGTGTGGGAATCACGGCTCACTGTGTATGGGAAGAGCACTTGAAGCTGATGGTGTTACACACAAGACCAGTCATGCATGATGTTTTGTTGTCTTTTCGAGGCAGCTTTGGAATGACTTCACATCTGAGTGTTAGGGAAGGGTTCCCAGAATGGATCTGCACATGAAAAGGAGATTTTTAACAGTGGTAACAGCTGAGGTTTGAGTGATTATCCATGGCAAAGATGGGAATTGTTTTGAGGAGCTGTGCTACATTTTCCATATAGTGGAAGATCCTCACCATCCAAGCTGCTCCTCTTGTCAGCAAGAAGAGCTACTTCTCTGGGGAGGATCCACTTCAGCTGCAGCTGAGCAGCCTTGAACAGTTACCAGAGATGTGGCTCTGGCTGCTTTGCTTTTGTTTTCCATTTGGGACTTCCCATAGGTTTTCCCTCCAGTGTGAATCTCATGGCAGCTCACAACCTTTTGAAGCAGGAGGCGTGACCCTGAGAGGCAGAGGAGTTGGAATTCCCTCAGGCCTCCATGATGCAGTGCCTGTAGGATCCCTCCCTGGCTGGATCCCGGATGCCCTCCTGGTGCGCAGGGACCGGCAGTGCTGTCACCACCCGTCCCTGGCCTCATAATGGGGAGTCCCCCACACCCCAAGCCCTGTGACATCATCCTCACTAGAGAGCATTTCAGCCTCTGCCCAACCCTTTTCCCTATCAAGGAAAGTGTTCTTTCAGCTTGGGAATTGTGATGGGGTTGTGTTGATACCCTTAAAAATGTCAATTTTTTCAAGCTTGTGCCTTCAAGTACCAACCACCTGATTTGTAACCCCCCCTGTGACCGAGGCAGGAGCAAGCAGCAGTAAGAGGTGTTTGCAAGAGCTGGGCCTGCCTTTGCTCCAGGGACGTGCACATTCTCAAAAGCTGAAAGCTTTAATTCTTCCAGCTCTTGGGGCCAAGAGTAAGGAATTCCAAATTAAACAGATTAGCTGCACGCTCTGAACTTCTCCCAGCTGTGCCTATGCCCCAGAGAGTGAACAATGTAAATAAAAAGTCACATTGCACTTTGAAGTTGGTGTATTTTTGACTATTACACCAGTTCCTTTTTTTCTAAAATGAGTAATGCAGTGGGAGGCTTAAACCATACCCCAAATACAAGAAAATGCCAAGAAATTCTATTTCCCATCAGCTGTGTCTTTTGCTTATATTTATTTCAAAAGTATAGACTGGATGAATTTTTTAATGTGTATCTAGGATAGAAAAAAACAGAGTTAAATAGAAGTGTAGCCACATGCAGTATCAAAGTAAAATTTGAGGCAAATCATCATAAATCAAGCAGCATTTTATGTGAAAGTTATGCTTCAAGATTTTTTTTTTTTGGCAGAGTTAAGTAATAACCAAAGCAGTGACACAAAGAATATTGCTGTAAAACACAGAGATAAATCTGCCATGTTTTACTTGGATATCACAAGGGCTTAAAAAACATTAGGGCATTTTATATGAAAATATACCATATGTGCTTTATTGCTTTAACTGCAGAGAATTTGTACTTCCCTGTGCTCTGTGGCAAAATGCTTGAGCAATTGTCTGGGTATTTGTACAAGGAACAGCAGCAACTCATGGTGTGATTATGGGACAGCTTCACCACAGTGTGTGCAGGATGCAGAGCTTTGCATTAAATTTCTTTATGGCCTGTATGCAACAGACTACCTTACTCCTGGAAATAAATTTGACCTGCAGTAGTGTATCAGGTCCATAGTTTTTCTGGAAGGGCGGAAATAAAATGACCAGGCACTGTCCACAAACAGAGCAGCTCATGTGAAGAGCTCAGCTTATTTGGAAGGGATTATTTAACTCTTTTGTCACTCTGTATGTAGATAAATCTGAGGGGTTTTTTGAGCTTGGAGCAAGTAATGAGGCTGGTGTTTACCCAGTAAAACCCTGCTGAGCAAGTGACACACATAAGGTACATGCTTGGGTGCTATAGAGAGAATTTGTTTAGAGGATGTGTAGCCTAACAGTTCTGGAGCTGCAGTGGCCTCTGGAGCTAGAGAGGCAATAAGGAATGTATTTATAAAATAATGCTTTTCTGTGTGTTGGGAGTGTGAGTACTGTCTATTAACACTGCTTTATGCTTTGCAGAAGGGAGGGGTTTCCCTGACACCTACTCTTTAGCTGACCCCATGCTCCTCCAACATTTTAAAAGAGGACCTTTGTGTTTGAACAGAAGGGGACATGCTTGAGGGTTTTAATTGGTGCCAAATTTTAGAGAAGGTCCATGAGAGTGAGATGTGCCAGGAGTCCAGTCAGGCACTGTGCTGGTTCAGTGCTGCTCGTGAAGGAGGTGACAGAAAGCCGAGCTGTCAGCGTGGTGGGGACATGGCTGATGACACATCAGCATCCTCAGCTCGCTGAGGACCCAGGGGCATCTGGATTAAAAGTGCCAGAGCCAATACCTGGAGCTGCACCTTAGAGTGAGCAGGGAGTTTTTATTAGTGCTCAGTGTAGGAAGAGGTAACAATATTCCCCAGCAAGGCATGAAAGTTGAGCTGTATTTTTGTTGCAGATTTGATCAGGGATTTCTGAAGCAACAAAGAACACAGTGATAGCTACAGCCTATGAAATCTCTCAATAATAGGATAGGATTTCTCTTCCTTCCATCCTCAAGGTATTAAAATGAAGAAATTAAGCTGCAATGACTGCTCATTAAGTGCTGAGGGACTGTGTTAATCTGATAAATGGGAAGATTGTTTTCAGGCAGAAGAGGATGAATTGAAATGAGTTGCAACTTCTGGGTTCACTGGGATTAATGCACCTAGGATCAACTGTTATTTCAGCCAGCTTTTTTTTATTGGCAGTTTCAGTATTCTAAAAATGGTATTTCCTGCCTCATATCTGAACAAGATACCACACATGCTTGCAATTTAAATGTCATAGGCCACATAACATGCGTGTGATCAATGGTATCTTGTATCATTTTCCTTTTACCCAAAGCATTTGGGTTACATTTATGTGGGTCCCATGGGGGACCTTTGCTTTTTGGAGGGAAAACACATCCATCCTGAAGCCTGAAGTTTGTTTTGATTTCATGGAAGAACGTCCCAGTTCATAGGAAGGAAAATTGGGAGCACAGTTTAGGACAAAACAGAAATTGAAAGCATTACTTTATTGCATTGTGCAGATGTAAACGAATCAGAGAACAAGTGATGTAAAGTAGCATAGGACTTTTTTTTTTCTTTTTTAAGCATGAGATGAGTGGTGAGGCTATCCTTAACACACAAGAGGGTGCATTTCCTTTCGTTAGCATGACATTATCCAATCAGCGTGTAAAAATGCATTTGGGCTTTGTTTCATCCATTCCTAGTTGTCATTTTTGGGATCAGTGAGCAACAATAGGGGAACCACCATCTATTTCAACACTTTTTGCATGTGTGTTTTAGTTATCATTAGCATCTTTTTTTTCTTTTAAAAAACTTCCATGTAACTGCAGCAGCAACAAGAGGGGAACAGAGAGGATATTAGGACTGCAGAGGAAAGCATTTCCCCCCCTACTTTTTTCCATGTGGGAAATTGTTTTTCTTCACTGACACTTACTGACTAAGTTAAATGTTTTACAGGTGTAGTTCAAACGTCTTTTTCTTTTGTAATGGGAAGAAAACCAAAACTGCCAAATAATTTGCAGCATCACATTTTAAAAAGGGAATAGTAACAGACATTGGGGAAAAAAACCCAAACCCAAACATCTGGGAATAATAAAGGACACCGAAAAACTCCATCTCTAACAAGAAAGAGAAACAGTCTGCAAATGTGTTCTTTATTATCAACACCTGATTTTATTATTTCTGTTCCATTGGTACATCTCAGTGTTGTGTGAGTTGCCCCTTGAGCATGGCTGTGCTCACACTGGAGGCTGGGCAGCATCCCCAGAGCCCCTCCGCAGAGAAAGGCTTCTCTCCCATCCACAGTGTGTTTTTTTTCTCTCTCTGGCCATCCCTTATCTCTTGTAAATGCCAGAGGAGTTTTTAATGGCAGCCTTCGAGGCTCTTTCCTTATGTTCTCTTGTCTACCAGGCTGTCCCAGAGCCCTGGCTGTTCCAGGAAAAAGCCATGCCCCGAGTTAGCATCACATCAGCTGCTCTTGACAAATGAGGCTTTGAAAAAAGGGCTGAAAACTTTGAAACTTCAGCTCTAGAAATAATTAATGCTGAAAGAGCCATGGTGGCAACCGGAGGGAGAGGAGGAGAAGGGTGTGATATGGGAGGAAAAAATGATGACCAAGTCACAGACCAAATAGCTGTGATTTTTCTTTCTGTTGCTGCATTTTATGATGAAGTGATTGTGTGGGTGAAGGATACACTGCTGGTTGTGTGTGTCTGAGCTATGATAGTAATTTTTTCTTGTTTGCTCCTTTTCTCTCTCTTTCCTTCTGTAAGTGGTGATTAGAGTGCTTATAAAATAACTAGCATAGTACAAATATTTTTCTGAACAAAAACGTCGAGAGTTCAAAAACTAATGAAGGACCAGAGTCCTCCTCCGCTGAGAGCTCAGAGTGAGCAGACTGTGCCACGGTTTGTGGCACTTTCTTACTGGCTACAAACTGCCCCAGAAATAATGGAGTAATGATAAAAATAAAGGCTTGTAACACAAGTTTCACTTGGCTGAACTCTAGCATGTCTAGAAGTGATCTGTTCTCTAAATTTTACAGATAAAGAATGGCTCTTATGTTTATGTGATTCTGTAGTGTTGTGCAATTAAACAGCCTGACTGTGGCTGTCTGTGCATGAAAGGCAACAGCTTTAAGTCATCATTAGCTGACCTTAATTAATGGAGTAATGTACATGCAGGTGGTTTTTGTCTATATGAACTCCGCCTTCCTTGTGCTTTCAGGCAAATCTGAATGTGTTCTGACAGAACAAGAGTAACTTTCTATCAAATGAGCAATGTTTATATGTGCCCCTGTGGTGGTTCATTGTACTCAATTCCTCCTCAGGCATAGGGAATTTTTTGCTTGCTCCCTCATCAGGCAGGAGCAGTGAGGAGGAAGAACTTTGGGGACAACATGCCCTGTACAAGGATGTAATGAGCATTTAAATTTCAGTGCACAATTTAGAACCACGAAGGCAAGATTAATGATTTACTGGTTGCAGTCCTGCTCTGAGGACATCCAGCTGAGCCCTTTACCAAAGACACTTTGTTTGAAGAAGTGTAGTTTATTAATTGGTTTAAAGACCTGTCCTTTTTCCAGGCCACCAGCCAATTCAGTGCTTGGCAGATGTGAGTGCTGTTACTTGGCCTTGACTTGTGTTTCATCAGCGTTTTGTCTGTGGTGGAGGCTTGCAGTCTACTCCTCAGCAGGAATGCACTGCTCATCCTTAGGGCTAATTTCTTGCTTAAAAGTTTAATGCCTTTCCAGTGCTTCCTTACAACATGTCCAGTCTCCAAGAATGTAAGCCTGCGTTGAAGGAGCTAATGTGCAGATTTCTGCCCAGGTCTGGCAGGTATCCAGGTTTTTGCCCTGATGGCAGCAGCATGTGTACTTTTGCAATCAGCACTGAATTGCTACAGCTTTTCATCAAAGAAATAATCCCCTCTCTCCCTCCTGATTATGTTTTTGAAAACAGCTACACCATTCTTTGTGCAATGCTGGGTTGTTTTTATGGGGGAAGAAGGGAAAACCTTACCCGGAGCAGGTGCCCTGTATGGAAAATCTCTGTCCATATTTGAAATGATGCATAAGCTGTATAGTATTATATTGTATACAATGAAGCTGAAAGTATTATTCAAGCAGTCTTGTACTGCTGTGGGGCATTCTGCTCTCTCTAATTGAGAGGCTCAGTACATCAGATGCTCTGAACAGCTCATAGAGCTTAGAACTCCGTTCAATCCCCAACCTGGGAGAGCAGTGGGGATTCATGGGCAGTTTATCTGTTTCTACACAGCTATCTCAGATAATATATGTAAAACAAAATACACTAGATTTGTGACCTGCTTGCAAATTTGAGCTTTATGTGATTTGAGTTTGATTTGAATCGTTTGTTTTTTCTTCGTAGATGGCTTGTGGGTGATGCTTTGTGCAAGTGCCTCAAGTTTCTCCTACAAGATGTGTTCCCCAAATCCAGCAAACTGGGTCACATTTGAGGATGAGCCTGTCTTCCAGTCACCTCAGAAATTGGTTGACAATCAGAGTAGCTGCAGACCAAATGGCCTTAAGCTCAAACTGACCAGTGTTCATGAGTCTTCAAGCAGGTCATCCTCTACAGGCAGCACTCCGCTCTCATCTCCTGTAGTGGATTTCTACCTAAGTCCTGGACCCCCCAGCAACTCTCCACTTACTACACCTACCAGAGACTACCCAGGAACCCCCTGCATTCCCAAGTCTGGGATTCACATGCTTTATCCCATCCCTGAATGGCCATCAAATGTTAACCCTCCTCCATCCCCTGGGATTTGCTCCTCCCTAGCCTCGCAGAAACCAAGCAGCGTTCCATTGACCCCCTCACCTAATGACCATCCAGGTAGGACTTTGGTCTCCAAATCAGCAGATGAGGGAGGCCCTAACCCACCAGGAAGCTGTGAGGAGCTGCCTCCAGGACACTTCCCGTACTTTCACAGTGACTGTGCTTTTTCCAGTCCTTTTTGGAAGGAAGGGTGCTCCCTCAGCATGTCGCCAGCTAATGTTAGCATGCACAGGAAGGACAAAGTGCTTGACAGGAGTGGGTGTCATCCTAGAGACAAAGAAACATGTCATGATCAGAAAAGCCTTAACCAGGGCTCCTTCAGTTATATCTGTGAGAGGCTGGAACACCTGCAAGCTGACAGCTGTGAGGCCATGGAAAACCCACCCATCCCCAGCACCCACGCGTGGCACAAGCTCTCTCCCACCATCCCACACAGCCTTTTCAGGAGCCAGAAATCAGATGGGTGGCCATTCATGCTGAGGATTCCTGAGAAGAAGAACATGATGTCATCTCGGCAGTGGGGCCCTATTTACCTGAGCGTCCTGGCTGGAGGGGTGTTGCAGATGTACTATGAAAAGGGCCTGGAGAAACCTTTCAAGGAATTCCAGCTGCAGCCGCAGTGCAAGCTGTCCGAACCCAAACTGGAGAGCTACAATGTCTCAGGAAAAATCCACACTGTGAAGATTGAGTGCGTGTCTTACACGGAGAAGAGGAGGTATCACCCCAAAGTAGAGGTGACCCATGAGCCGGAGGTGGAGCAGATGTTAAAGCTGGGCACCACAGATTACAACGACTTCACCGATTTCCTCGTGACGGTCGAGGAGGAGCTCATGAAACTTCCTGCTGTTTCCAGACAGAGGAGGAATTATGAAGAGCAAGAAATGACTCTGGAAATAGTGGACAACTTTTGGGGGAAAGTCACTAAGGCAGAAGGAAAACTTGTGGAAAGTGCTGTCATCACACACATTTACTGCCTGTGTTTTCTGAACGGTGGTGCTGAATGTTTTCTAACCCTGAACGACCTGGAGCTCCAGAAGAGGGACGAGTGTTACTTTGAGAAGGAGCAGGAGAAGAAGTGGATTGATATCCTTGACTGCCATTTCCATAACTGTGTCAAAGCACAGGAGTTTGAGCAATCACGGATTATAAAGTTTACACCTCTGGATGCCTGCAGGCTGGAACTGATGCGTTTCAGGACACACTACAATGGGCAAGACCTTCCCTTTTCTTTGAAGGCTGCAGTGGTGGTTCAGGGGGCATACATTGAACTTCAGGCTTTCATAAACATGTCTTCAAGTGCTCAGATCCCAACACGTTTACCCTCTGTGAAATACTGTGAAAATGTTATGATACGCTTTCCTGTTCCCACACAGTGGATCAAAGCACTTTGGACCATGAACCTCCAAAGGCAGAAGTCCCTAAAAGCAAAAATGAATAGGAGAGCATGCCTTGGGGCTTTGCATGAGGTTGAATCTGATCCCGTAATCCAAGTCTCAGTTGGAACAGCAAAATATGAGAGTGCCTACAGGGCCGTGGTGTGGAAGATCGACAGGCTTCCAGATAAAAATTCAAGTAAATAATGTGTGCTATGGGCTTGGGTGTGTGTCTTCACTGGGTTTATACTTGTGTACCTCTATGAGCTGTCGTGGTTTGGATTTTTATCTGTGGGATGCTGTTGGTAGAAGGCAGAGTAATCTTTTAGGAAAAAGAGAATACAGACTTACCAGTTTTGTTAAACCATGTTTTCATAATTTATTTGATGGAGGCAGCTGTACTGCCAGTTATTTTAAGTGTGTGGTGTCATGGAAGCAGAGCTGATCATTCTGAGTAAACCTCAAGTCTATAGTAGTAAGGCTGAGGGAAGGGTTTATGCTTCCAGTGTGCCAGCTGGGCAATGGGTGTGATGGGAAGCAGAGGTTGGTAAAATGATTTGTTCACCCAATATCACACAGCTAATAGAAAAGGTGGTATTGTCACTGCTGGGTCTTGGCGTTCTAGCTTCATTTAAGAAATGGCAGGTATGATACAGAACTAGAAGGTGCTGTGGTTAAATTTGCTGTAGGAAGGCAACAGTGCTTTTGCAAAGGCTGGTTACTATTACTTCTTTCATGGGTTTGTGCATTGAGATTTTACATTCATGGCAATAACTGCACTGACAAAAAATGCCTCCCACTTTATTCCCATTTCTTTCTGGTGGTGGTACCTCATTGAAAACTTGTAGCAGTAAAAGCAGCTGTTTTCAATTGCACACATGGAAGTAGTTAAATTAATTTTAAGGAGAAAATATGACTTCTTGGAGAAGAAAAATATAAGTATTTGGGTTTAAAATTCCAATTTTTAGTCATGTTACCAGTACCTTTCTAAAGACATAGTACTTTTCTAAAGGCATAAAATTTCCTGAGGAATACAGTATCCTGCTTCAAGTTCTGTAGACTGAAGGCATTTGATCCTTTGCATTATGTGGGCCTGAGGTTTTGGGGATCTGCGTAAGACAAGGGCACCTGTTAAAGCATTTAATGTGAAATATCTGTAAAATCTGTACTTTTATAAAAGGGGGTAAGTGTATGTTATTAACATATGGATTGTCCTAGTCTTGCATTATCCTGTCTGGGCTGCCTCTTTAAAATGTCCAGAAAAGATTTAACCTTCTTAAGTCCTGGTTTCAGGCTTTCTATGACTAAGACAGGACTAATGGTGGGGGAAAAGCAATGACAGAGAGAGGGAAGGGAAGGGCATGGGCTGGGGAGACTGGAAAATGGACAGGGAGGGCAGAGGAGTTGATGGAGAGATGTAGGAGAACGAGAAGGCAGAAGGTTCTTCAGATCTTCAAAATCCCTGTCCTGTGCTCCAGGTTTCAGAGGTTTTCTCCATGTTGGGAGATGACTGTGCTATCACCCATGGGTTTTCCCAAGGTTTACAAGAGTGTTTGGGTAGCTTTTAATATTCTTTGCTATTTAATGTAGGTTTGCTTCTGTAAAATCAAGTCAACAGTTTAGGCAATTTTAAAGAAGATTGTAAGTCTTCTGAATTTCCTGCACTTCTTTCACCTGAAGATTTGATGTGCACAATTAACTCCAGATTTGAGTTATTTGAAAGTTATTTGAAGAACTGGGGTTTTTTTTTAGGCATTCTCCAGCTTTACATTATTTTCTTCCAGTAGCTTAAACTTCTGACATTTGAATAATTCCTCTAGCTGAGATATGCAGAATCATTTGTCTCTGTGAGATGTTCATGTGTTTGAAAAAACATTTTGGTAGTAATACTGCCTAGTCAAATTTTAAACCTCTTTATCAAGTGCTCTGTACACAGTTAAGAGTTTAAAAATAGAGTTGTCCGGAGGCTTGCCAAAAGTCTGGAGACAGTCAAACTAATAGAAATATGTAAACTTTCATAACGTGTTTACTGCAGGCGGAAAAATATGTTGAGGATTTTGCTTTCAAAAAGCCTTTGTCCAAGGCTTCTAAAAAAAAAAAAAAAAAGGAAGGGAGAAGGAAAGGTTGCCTACAGTTATATTGTGGCTCCATTTATAGACACTGAAATATGTTAATATCCACTGGATTCTACTGAAGTGTTTTCTTGGAAAAGTGCTGGCCAAGTGAAGTCAGTAGGAGCTGCAAGAAACACCAGACTTTTAAAAACTGCCTGTGCCTATTCAGATATATAGATGTGTTTGGAGTCAGAATTTTAGTATTATTTTTTTAAAAAAGGGGCTGGGGTGGGGGGGGAAGAGGAAAAAAAACAATAGGCTTTGAAGGGCTGATCCAGTGAAATTTCTGGAAATTGAATCTATGTTTGTGAAACTGGGGCTTTGTGTAAGGAAATGCAGAACATGTTATGATTTTAGCACAGTACTGGGGCCAGACTTTGCAGTGGAGAAGCTGTGTCAGCTGCTTCCCAGGGAGTTTCCAGGGAGCAAGGGAGAGACTAAATAGAAAAGCACTGTGCTTTAATCACTTGCTGTGCAAATTTGAGCCTGGTGATTTTTCCTGCTAGGACACCTCCATCCTTGAGGTATTGTGTAAAGCAATAGTTCTTCAGCTGATTATTTCTTCTGCATCATGGAGCCATGCAGCCTTATTACTGCCTTTGGTGTCTGTGCATGGACTCTGCTGTGGGAGGTGATGACCCAGGAACCACCAGGTGCTGCTTTTTTTATTTTCTAAACTACCCAGGTGGAAACTCAAAGCCATGGCTTGGTCAGGTGGGATCCATCCCTGCTCAGCCACCTCCTTCTGGCACTGGCACCACTGTGAACTGGTGCTTGCTGTGGTACTGTCCCACTCCTCTATTCCCTATGCGGTTCTCCCAGCAGGTTGGATAAATGTACCCATTTAGACACACCTGCAGTAGCTATTAACTTCTAACAACCCTAATGTATTTAAGTCTGTTCTTAGTAATTGTTTATGTTTTCATGTTCAAAGTATGAGTTTTAGAACCGGACCTATTTTAGCAAAAATAGAATTGTTACATAACTAAGATAACCAGTACATTATTTTGGCTTTAATTGCATTGTTTCACGAGCCTTTCTTGGATCAAGGTTGCTTGAATGCTACTTACACAGGTGAAAAAGGGCTAAACAGTGTTAATAAGTGCAAAGTTAGATTATTAATTGTTTATGAAATGCCATAAGAATGCTCAAGGATATTTGGAATCTAGTTTCATAGTTTTACTGATATTTTGTTTGTTTTGGCTTTTTTGTTGGTATTCTTTGGAGACAGAGAGCAAGAGTTTGGAATGCTTTTAGGAAACAAGAGCCAGATTTTCAAATTAGGGCAGACTAAAATCTCTCAAGTCACAGAAATCTTAACAAGTTGCATAGACACCTAAACTGCAGGGTTTCTGTCTCATAATTTAGACAGTAAAGGCTCAGTAATCTTCCCAGATTTTTCTGGTTGCCTGTCAGGAGTGGTTTGATTTCATCAGTCCAGGAGGTCATGTGTCAACTGTGCCTGATTTTGGGCCACATTTTGGATAGCTGGGCTTGAATATGTCATCTTGAACATGTCAGGGCTCTGAATATGTCACCTTAGCACACTATGCCTGCTCCAACCCACCTGTCTTTCCACAGCACCACCTTTTCTCTCCTTCTGGCCAGCTCCTGGCTTTTTCAGCATTACAGTTTCTTTTGCAGAAGGATCCTCTACACACAGTCTCTCTGTCTTCTTCTAACTCCAGCGTAACACAAGGTCTGGGAAGCAGTGGTTTCATGGAGCAGAGATGACAAGAACTGCTCAGTTTTAGGTGAAAACTAGGGGGATGTCCATGGTCTTCCAAAATGCTGGTCCGTCACTTTGTTGTCTGACAGCTGATGGGAAGAAGTTCTCTACGCTCCTTGCAGAGCCCAGCAGTGGCAGAAGGACTTCTCCAAAAGTAAAGGGGTGAGTACCTCCCTCTGACATTGGTGTTGGTACAAGAGACAGATGGGCTGGGGGAAACCCTGTGATTTAGGGATAGGCAAAAAGATCCAATGGAGGCTGCTCCAGAGGACCCAAGGCAGAATCCTCATCCAAATCCAAACCTGTCATCTCTGCCTTTGCAGGTTACCACCTAAGGAAAAGGAAGCAGAATTCAGTGCACTCCATCACCAAGACCACCTCACGGCTGTAGGTCAGCTGTAATATAAACCCAGAGGTTTCTTAGGATAGTCCCAAATCACAACTATGCCATGTCTAGCAGGGAAACCTTCAGCAGCAGCCCAAGAGATATGGCTTATCTATGCCTGGACTCTAGTGGACATCTGTTATCCAACATTTACCATCCGATATCTGCCCAGAAAAATTCCAATCAGTGATTATTTCTGGATTCCATTTCTCAGAAGACAAAATAATTTGCTAGACAATTCCCACTGCTATTTGTTTCTTCATGGTCCTCCCCCCCAAAAAACCCCAAGAAGAATCTGATTTCCAAAAGCCCTTAGATCTATGTTGGTTGCCTTCTACCACAAAGTAACTACAAGCAACAAATCCCTTTTTCTCAGATCCTTGATTAACCACAGCCCGAGAGGCAAGAGACTATCTTTTTCCTGGCCAAGACATGCCGTGCCATTTTGGTGCTGGAATTCCTGCTGTCCTTTCCAGGATGCTTCACTTGTGTCTGGCGCTGTGCAGTCTGCACAGCCCAACCCAGCAAGCAGTGCAGAGAGCAGGTCAGATAAGTGCGCTGCTAAGCTGCATCCTGGCACTGCCACTGGAGAGCAGAGCAGGTTCTGGGAGCCAAAAGGAGCACAGTTCAGGTGGGCTGACATCTCGCAGTGTGGCTCTGGAATAGGGTGTTCCTCGTGGTATCCTGTTGCTGAGATGATGGAGGATTCAAGGATGCAGGAGCCCACATCAGCAGAGGCTCATCCCACCATGTCCAGGCAGTCTGGAAGAGGGGCTGTGGACCAAGACTTTGTTAATGCAGCAGAAATGGGCTTGGACGCAGCAAGAGGTGGCCAGCAGCAGATCACGGACAAGGCTCACATCACAGAGGTGCAGAGATCTGGGAACAGGAGTTATGAAACACCATCTCTTCCTCACACCTGTTCTGTGCTCCAGTTTCATTCTCAAGACATTGGCAGGTGGCTGTCATCCTTATTTCTGATTTTGTTCCCTCCTCTTTTCCCATAATAAAATCCCTGATGTTACAGTTTTACTTGTCTCTGTGTTTTGTGTTATTGTTCTGAGACTTCAGCCACATGCTGCATGCCCCTGGCATGGCATTCCTTGCTAAATGGGGAACTTTGTGCTCCAGTGCCTTGCAGGACCCTCTCCTGAGGTGGGCCCAGAGGTCTGTGTAATGTTACTGGGAAAGCCTGCAGCACAGACAGGCACCTAGCCCGAGGCTCCTAGAAGCAATGGAGATGCAGCTTTTTTATTTATTTTTGCCTAACAAAATGCCTGTGAGCCTGTGGATGTGGAATATTAGCATGATTTTTCCCACAGGATGGATAAAGCTCAATTTATGTTAACTCCATCTTCAGTATTTCCTTCATTGTGATACAAAATTGATTCCTGTCACTGGAGGAAGTCAGTGCATAAAGAATGGGACATTTTTTCCTGAACTTTGAGATTCCATTCAGTGTAATGGATGAAAACCAAATATACACTGCCAGGCTTGCCTTTGACAAAATACAGGCAATCCTTTCTCTTATTTTTTTTTCCTGCCTGCAGCCAAAGCATGGTTAGTTGTCTATGTTGATGATTAAAATCCTGGAGAGAAGGAGAAATGCAGAATTGCTACATTTTGCCCTGAAGAATTTGGAGAGGATTCTTTTCACTATATTAAATGGTATTTTCCTGCTTTCACACACATAGTCAGTCTGCTGACTCCAGTTGCTTTGGGAAGGAGGCTTTCACCTTGGTGTTCCTGTGTGCCAGGAGAAGTGCTTGCTCTTATCATTGCCATGTGTAAGAAATCACTGAAGCAAGTGATCCTTAGGTTCATCCCCACAATGATTAACTTAATTCAGAATATGCTGCACAAATCCTTAATGACTCTGCTTTATAACATCACAGTTATTTTAGCAGTACTTTTTTTTTTTTTTAAACAAATGAGGTATGTTCTTTTCCAAACTAGACAGGGACTCTGGGTAGCCTTTATCCTGGCAGGTGGGATGTATCTTGTTTGAGCAGCACTCTGAGCTGCACCTTTATCTTCCTGCTGTGGACATACTGTAATAAATGATGGTACACAAGATAGCTGTAGTGCTTGAAATAAGCACTGCAGTAAAATTTCTACAGCAGAGAGCTCTGGAAAGAGGGTTATTGGACACAGGGCAGCATCTCTGCCGTAGCTACACTGGGACCTTCCAGTTTTTATTTTTCTGTGAGAGTAAGAAATGCATTTTTTAAGGGAAAACCAAGATTCCATCAAATAGTTTGAGTTTAGCTACAAAGCCCTACATTTGTAAGATTCTCTCAATGAGGGGCTGAAAAGATCTGGTAAATCTTGTGTAAAATAATTTGTAAAATTGCAATGACTGTGACAAGTGTGCTGAAGCAGACAGAAAATAAACAAGGGGCCCCCTTAAGCCCAAGTAGCAAAATACTATAGACAGAATAACCCTGTATCATAACAGCTCTCTGTTTATAAAAGGTAAAACTGTGCTCTCTTGCTAGGAGATGAACCTAAACTAAGCAAAGATAATTTGCTAATGGTGTGGTGATTTTTTTTTTTTTTTCTTTTCCAAGGTTTGGATCATCCACACAGCCTGTCTTACAAACTAGAGCTGGGATCAGACCAGGAGATACCATCTGACTGGTACCCATTTGCTACTGTCCAGTTTGTTGTTCATGATACCTGTGCCTCGGGAACAGAGGTGAAGTCCCTGGGCATAGAGAGCGATCTGCAGCCCCAGAAACACGTGGTGCAGAAAGCTTTTTACAATTGCCAGGTATTCTCAGGGCTATCCTTTCCATGTTTTCCTCCTCTTCTCCATCCCTGCTCCCCCCCACAGTATTTGAAAAGCAAATGTGCTTTGTATTCTAAACATATCTTGTGCGTACTTTTGATAATGACTTTCAGCAGAAGAATCATTGCGTAATAATTCCTTGTCTGATCAAAGATGAGACTGAAAAGAAGAACTGTGAATGCAGCTTTTTTTTTTCCCTCATTTGAGCTATTTTTGGGAGTAGTGGTTTTGAAATCTGTTGGGTCTGGAAATATTTTGATTCTGTGTCAAAGCTTTTTTCCATGCCATTGCTGAAGTTCACACTTTCAGTGTCCAATTATTTGCCAATTCTCTCTGCTGTTTTTTGTTTTCTACCTACAGGTTGAAATTGAAAAGAAGTGGATTAGGCTTGATGGTGAAGACCCAGACAAGGCTGGCAACTGCCTAATGCAATGAAAGAGGACAGGAGGCACCGTCATAGGATATGAGTAGGAATCAATTTACATAGGAAATGCTATTGTTAGAAGAAGTGCAGTGACCTAGTTTAGGGTAAACATGGTCATTGAATTTTTTTTTAGTGCTTATAGGTTTGAATCCGCAAATCAGCACTCATTTGACTGGCCTGCGTTCAAGTAAACTTCCTGTCATGGGAATGCTGGTATGAGTAAGGTCTGCTTGTCAGAGCAGCAGGATGTGAGCACTTCATTGACTGATTGTAATGTATTATTTTCCTGCTGTGTATCTGTGACTTGGGAATGATCTCATACTCTGTATTGAGACCTAATGGCACTACTCAAAGGGTTCGTGTCACTTGGACATATAATATTTGGTAATAAAAACTTCCAGAGTGCTTGTGATCTATCAGCACCTGTGTAGGGTCCAGAAGGATCAATTACATTTTTTTAGTGCTGTTTGAAAACTAAAGTCCCTCTTGTTTTGGCTCCCCTTGATGCATGTGAACAGAACAAGTCCAAATAATATTCTCAACAAGAGCCTTAATTAATGAGTTGGAAACTGGGTGATTTCATTGGGAAAAAGGGCCCTCTGCAATAATACTCTTTATTCTTCTGTGGCTGCAACTGTCTTCTCCTCAGCACTTTATAGGTTCACTCAAAGTAATCTCTTGGGCAAAAAAACCCCATATGGCAGATGTGATTGAAGTTTCTGTGCCAGCACTAGACAGTTCCTTTTCACTACTGTAGCAAGTGAGATAAGGGGTATATTCTCAGTGAGTGTAAATCAGCCCAGGCCCGTTTCATCTGATGAGGCTTGGAGAATTTACAACAGAGGTGGTTTCCCCCCACAAGCTGGAGAAAAGACTGGTTGCTGCTGTTTCCTCTGTGTCTCCTTTGGGATGCAAGCTCCAAATGTTGGTATGGAAATTGCAGGAACTGTGTCTTTGAGTAACTTTTAAGACATGCATGGAAAGGGAGATGTTTTCATGCTCCTGGTTCTAAAGTTGTTTTCCATGGGGAAATAATGCAGGAATGGATTGTCCAAGAGACATGAAGCTGTGATGCTTCCTCAGGCAGCCTGAGCTATTAATCACTAATGTCAATGTGTTAACTGTGTTTTCAACAAACAATTGGCCTTTAGGGAAAGATTCTAAAACTTCCCTTCAGCCATTATCGCCTTTGTCATTTTCTGCAAGCTGTAATTCTAGGTCAGAAAAAATATGATAAATTTTAAAAATGGCTCATGATAGCCTCTTTTTTTTTTTTTTTGGCTGCAGTTTTCTTTAAATTAGCCTTATTTTAAACTAAAACTAAAATTAATGAGAACAAAAATATAGTAATGCACTGCCTCACTTTATATTTTGTACAGCTTGTAACTGTTTATATGAACACTGCAAAAATACACATAAATGGTATTCCCCAAAAGTAGAAATATGTGGGATATACACAGGGAAAATTACCAGTCTGAGGAAACAGAAGACCATAATATGAACCTAGTTCATCACAATAAACTTTTCCCCCCATCCAGAAGCTGAGAATGAAATGGGTAATAGATTCTGTAGTAAGTCCTGAGGGCAGGTTTTTTATAGGTATTGCATTGCCAAAGCCCCAAATAGACTATTATGGTATTTGGGCTTCTCTATATATCCCTTTTTATTAGCAGATTATATTGTTATAAATCTAAGCAAGCGTCGGACTGTAGTAGTGATCCAAATATGTCTCAAGCTGTTGCATCCTCCCTCTGTGTTTTGACTTGAGAAGCCATTAGCACCTTCATGTCATGTTTGGTGTGCTTTATTAATATTTAATTTTGGTTTATATTCTGCTCAGCTGAACTAAGGGGCACAGCGTTGCCACCAGGGCAAAGTGTTTATACTTGGCAACATGGCAAGCTCTGCAGTTTGCTGAAGTCCATGGTCGTACTGCAGCTACACTATTTATTAACCTCTTTGCTCAGTGAGGTAGAGGAAGCAAAATAAGCATTGCAATTACCGGCAGTTACCTTTGTCTGAGGCTGACTTGTTTTGATTGGCATTAAACAGCTAATTCACTAAACCTATTAACACCTATTAGTGGTTGCTCTCTAAAGCCTCTCTCACCCAGCTGGCCCCTATTTTTCTGTTTTTGAGAAGGAGGAACCTGAATATCTCCCTTCCATCTTCCATCTTAGGATCTCCATTCACAGCACTCACCTCCTGAGCATGGGGTACCTGGTGGTGTTACAGGTCCTGCAGAAGCTTTTCTGTTCTCAGGTGTCTGTTGTGTCTCAGGATGTGTTTAAGGGGCCTGTGTAGTGTTGACCCTTCAAAATACAAGTTTGCAGTGAGTGGCTTAAACAATGAATGACCGCCTTACAAGTCACCATTCCTGCTGGAGAGTCATATTAAGGTGTTATGATGCAAATGATCGTTCAGACTTACTGAACTCCATAACATAAAAAGGTCAAGCTACAGCTTTATCTGTTTTGCAAACCCCTGGATTTTCATCTGAGGCTTTCCAGACTCATGATTAACTTTAATCAGAATTGGATCAGGATAACAGGGAATTAATTCCACAGAAATACTGCTACATTGAAAGAAAGTTACTCTGTTTAATATATGGCTTTCTGTTTAAACTTGACAATTAGTGCAGCCTAAGGTTGAATAATTGCCCTGTTCAGTCTCACACTGATGTTTATATGCCTTGATGTCAGAATATTTAAAAGTAAGCTGCAGTTAAATGAAAGAAAATTTGAATTGCCTGACTTTTTCCCCCACCATCAAATTCTAACTTCCTATTATATTGCAACATGCCAAACCAGAAATAACCAGGCTTTTGCTTTCTTTTATGTTGTCTGGAGCATAACTTACTGAACAAATATTCTTAAGACTTATTGCTAACATTTTCTATGAATGTTACAGCAGCTGATACTGAGTAAACATACAGGCTCTGATTTCTTTAGAAATCTGGGCTACAAGTAGTCTAATTGTAACTTTGGGAAGGGGAAAGGAGGTGAGGAATAGTTGCTCCAAGATGTTGTGACACATAGGCAGTGTCCAGCTAGCAGAAGGACTGGAGCTTTAAATAAGCCATGAGGTATTGGCATCATGTGAGGAACCAGGTTTCACATGTGTCTGATCTCTGCTTCCCGCAGCGAGTGCCTGCAGCTGCTGAAATGCTTCCAACTGTCTGGGTCACTGAAGATGCTGACATTTTGCTAACATTTACTTCAAGGCAGTGTTTAGATGTTATCTGTGTTTTAGTCCTTCATAAAGGACCAGCAGGGTTTGGGAGCTTTTATATTTAAAACCGAAATCAATGAGAACAACTATTTTTATAATGTGTTTGCCTCACTTATAAAGGGTTGTATTTGCTGAAACTGAGAAACTTTATCTTTGCAATCACTTTTCTCATATTAATTGCATTACTCCAGGTAAATGGTACTTGATGTAATTTTGGATTCAAGCACCCATTGAAGTCAGTGGAAGTCTTTTAACTGACAAAATGGGACCTGCATCAAAGTCTCTAAGAATAAAAGAGTGGCAAAGAAAAAAGAAGAAAGGAACAGTGGTAATGGTCTGTAGATTATTTTTTTATATTGGTAAGTAAGAAACCTGCAATGCCTGCTTATTCCAACCAGCAGAGAGCACAAAATGTACGAAAAGAGGTGTTACTGGATGCCACAGATGATTGCAGTGATTGGGAACAATGGTTCTGTTGCTCCTGGGTAGAAATTCTTGAGAAATGAGGATGATGATGCACTCCATTGAGCTTAATACCAAGTCCCTGTCATCCTTATGCTCCTTGTTTTGTTTTCCTCCAGATTCTGTATTAATTGTCCAAAAGTATTTTACATCTGAACATATGCTTTCATATGTTACTTTTTGTTGTGTCTATTTTACCTGGTAGACTTCTTTGCTGCAGTATTGGTGTCCGTACTACTATTTTGCATTTATTTGTATTTTTGTTACTTAACACAGTAACTAACTGCTGCAGTTAGTAGTTCTTAGCAATAATTTTGGTAACTCTGAAGAAGTGCTATTACTCCTAATGGAAACCATAATTTTATTTGAGTCTTTTGTCAGTATAAGTGCAAAGAGATCATGCTGATAATCTTGTAATAACATTTTGTAGATTGCATATTGATTAAAAAATAAAGTTGTATTTCAAACTAGCAGTTTCTTGTCCTCTCACTAGAAATTTATCAAGCTAGTTTTGTATTTTCTATAATTACCTGGTTGATCACCAGATACTGCAGCTCATTAGAAATAACAGTTCTAGTGTGTGAGTGGGAAATATCACTCAGATAAAGATGGTTGCAGAAGGCTCAGTCATGCACACTATATTGCATTTATCATAGAATGGTTTGAGGTGGAAGGGACCTTGAAGATTATCCAGTTCCAATCCCCCTGCCATGTGTAGGGACAATTTTCCCTGGATCAGGTTGTGCAAGGTCCCAGTTAACCATGAACACTTCCAGGGATGGGGCATCCACAGCTTCTCTGGGCAACCTGTGCCAGTGCCTCACCACCCTCACAGTAAAGAATTTCTTCCTAACATCGAATCCAAACCTGGCCTCTTTCAATTTAAAACCATTCCTCCTTGTTCTGTCACTAGTTGCTTTGTAACAGTTTTTTGTGGCCCCTTTTAGGTACTGGAAGGTGCTGTAACATCCCCCTGTAACCTTTCTCTTCTGCAAGTGGAGCAGCCCCAGCTGTGTCAGTCTGTCTCCACAGGAGAGCTGCTCCAGTCCTCTGAGCATCTCTGTGGCCACACTCTGAACCCGCTCCAGCAGATCTGTGTCCATCCTCCATCCCCCAGAGCTGGATGCAGCACTCTGGGCGGTTCTCATAATGTTTTATGGCAGACCCTTTTCTGCCTTATTTCATAGCAGTACTAACCCAAAAATGCCATATTTTTTTTCCTATTGAGTTCTCCCTCTAGTCTCTCTGGGATATTTCAATATAATGTAGTGACAACTGTTTAAGAATTTAACAAATTCCAAAGCCTGTTCTGTTACTAGGGAAACAGTGAGACCTCTGTGGGGAAATATGGGAATGAGGCAAGAGGTTTATGAGGCAGCATTCAAGGAATGGGCTTAAAGAATAATACAACCATGCCGCTTGTCCTATGCTGTGTGTCTGTAGCGAAGCAATCGGCTATTCTGGGAAACACCAGGAAACAGAGTTAACATCCGTTTTCTCTTCAGTGGTGTGCTATCCTTCAGTGAGCCCCTGCAAATGGAAAGCAGGTATCTAGCAAAAGTATAGTTCCCTTACAGACCTTAAACGCTGTGAAATGTTTAAAAGTGCCAGTGAACAACATGATACAGGGACAAGAAAAAGTAAAATGGCAAATTGCTAAAATATAAGTAAAACCATGAAAACATTTATTTTGGGACAGCTTCCTAGTATTTGCATCTCTTTGTATGTGCTATTTTATTTAGCACATTTTTTCCTTAGCAAAAACAACCTGTAGTTTTTTACAAAAAGAAGCATAACATGTTGCAAGTGATGCTCATGCTCCATGCTGAAGCCTCACTAATAAAAATAAAAGAAAAACATTGGATCAAAATTCTGCTTTGCCATCCCAAATCCCAGTGTGATTAGGTATTTGTGGTTGTGGGTGGGTAGAATCTAGTATTACTTTGCATTTTGATGGCCTTTTTGGTTTAATTGAGAATAACTTTAACTTCCATTCCCAGCAATAAAAGTCCAAGGGGAAAAAGTCAGCAGTAGGGATGTGCTGGGTGTAGATGAGATGTGTGAGGAGCGACCAGCAGCGGGAGTAAGAGAGAGGAAGCAGGGAGGGAGAGAGAGGAAGCAGGGAGTGAGCCGGGAGCTAGCAGGAGAGGGCAGCAAGCGGAATATGTTAGCACGGAGTTGTCTCTAAGGAGAACTGATGCCTCTCCAAGTCAAATTGAAAAGTTTACCGAGGAAAGGGACTGAAACAGAAAAGTCGGGGGGAACCCATGCAGAGAAGTGCCTTCAAGGGAAGGTACTGAGAACAAAGCTGGGAATAGCTGCAGGTAGCTTGGTGGGGAAAGGAAGTGAATGGTCTCCTGGGGTGGGGACGAGGAGCTGAAGCAGCTGGAAAAGGAGCAGGGGGAGCATGGGCAGAGCCTGCAGGCACAGCAGGCGGCTGTGAGACTGATGGGGGGCACAGTGAAGGTTCCCCACCCGAGCAGGGCAGCGCCAGGCCAGGCAGGGGGCCATGCTTTCATCCAGTACATCCTGCCACTGTGCACCAAGCAGAACTTGCTGGGCCTGGAGCATCCCTGTTTCACACCTGCATTCTCGGCAATGGTGACCTGTCCTCAGGACAATCTTGCTCATGCCATGGAAAAGACAAGGTCAATGCTGTAAGGAATGCAAGGAAAATATCAAAACCCAGCAGAGAAACAGCAGGGATTTAAAACAAGAATTTAGGCATTAGCCAGGTGATATCCAGAGGTGAACTAACACTGTAACCTTCTTGGAATGCCATCTAGGAAGGGGCCTTCTTCTGTCATCTCTAGCAGATGTTACCGTCTAAATGTAAGCAATGACACCAGGATTTAAATGACAGTTCATCCAAAGTGGAGGGAGCCAGCCACTGCCTGAACAGAAAAGGGAATAGGCTGTTTTAGCCCCCTCTATGTGAGAGTGCAGAAAATCTGCTCAGGGTAGGTCTACACAAAAGTGGAGCTAGGGGTAAAAAAAACAAAAAAAACACCAAAGAAAATTGAAAATGTGTGTACAGATGTATATAAGGACAACAGGAGCCCCTCCTTGTTTTCTCAGAAAAGGAAGCTCAGGAATATGACCTTTAACAAATACTGGGGTCCTCATATAAATGTTTCCCACAGCCAATATGGCAATGAAATTTACTTTCCATACATATGAATTATTCTTTAGCAGAGTTAAGGTGGTATTAATAAGGCAGTAATAAGGAGAGCCTGACTGCTTAGCTGTGCTTCAGCCTGTGTCTCAAACTCACTTGCTGGATGATTTTAGTGGTTGCTTGGTGCTGCAAATTTAGTGGTTGCTGGTGCAAAGGCCCGATGCAGTCCCTCAGCTTTATTCCTCTTGAAATTACCAAATGCAAAGTTAGGCAGAGCAAACTGCCCTTGACCAAAACATGCTTCTCTGCTCATATTTAACTTCACACTAAAACTGCTGGACTTCTGCAATCATCTGCTCAACAATGAACTTCCAGCAGCTAAATCAAATAAGGAAAAATTATGTTTCTGGCATTCATTCTTCCTCTGCACCCCTTGGTAGCTAATCCCTCCCTGCTGGAGCCAAGGAGCAAGGAGCAGATGAGTGGTGATTACAGACAGGTGAGGAAGGGATGAGATTTTTGTCTGCTGATGAAGAAGGGTAAAACCAGATAGTAGGGAAAGGACTTACAGAGCCATGAAGGCAAAGACAATGGACAAAACAGGAGGGAGCTGGACGGCGGCTTTTCTTAGGACGCTGGTCAGGAGGGTGGGGTCTCTCTGGAAAAAAAGTGTGGTATGACCTCTGTACATCATACCCAGGGAAAGAAGGCAGAGAGCAAAGGAGGTGAGGGAACAGGGGCTGAGCACTGAGCCTGACACCAGCAGGAGTGTGATAGAAAGGCATAAGAATAAGCACAATGAAATGGCTCTTCCCCACCCCAGGTGGCTGCTGTTTCCCTTTGAGGCTTGCTGTCCACGTAAGGCATATGTGTCAGGGTGAGTATTTAGGAGAGGCAAGGCTTGTTTCATCCTTAATTAGGCTTTTTGCTACTACACAAGTCTTTGGGCTTATTGGGGAGCTGAGATGTACAGTACTATTCAGTATATTCAATCCATCAGACTGCCATTTTTATATAGCAGTTTGTACAGGTCAGAGCCCTTCATAAACCATCCAATGTCCTGAAAATTTGTCATTAAATTGAATTAAGGGAGAGCTCTTTCTATAGTTCTGATAAAGTGGCTTAAATCAGGTAAAAAAAGAGCGGCTCCTGAAGAAAGAGGAGTCACACATGATAAATGAAAAAGGAACAAATCACAGGTCCCAGTATTATCTGTCTCAGAACTCCGAGAGAAATGATGGAGCTTGTAACAAAATCACGCTGTTAATAAAATTGATTATGAGACTGGAGTGTCATATATCTATGAGTCAACAGCTGAAAACAAAGAGAACATGTTAGAGGGTATCTTTAAAATGAAATTACACTTCTGCTCATGTCATGTTATCTCCATGAGGACTGCCTGGATTCTGCAATGAGTTCCTCCCAAGAATGATTGCCTTTATGTGGAAAGAAAAGGCAAGATGGTGTTTGTATAATATGCCTTGAGAAAGAATTTTGCAGCCCTGCAGTTGTGTGGCTGTGTTCCTCTCCAGCAGCAATGCTGGATTTAAACAGGAGAGGGCATTCATGACCAAGAATCTGAGTGTGCTGAGGGTTCCCTGTTTCTTAGAGGGAAGACATTTGAAAATGGTATTTTTTTCTTTAATGATTAACAAAGGCTTATAATCCAAAAATAAATCTTCTCTAGACATCATGTACCAAAAGAGTATAAATAATTACAAATTAAAACCTGTCTAGTAAACGAATGTTTGAGGTGCCCTTAAGCAGCACTATCCCAAACGCAGACAAAGCCCCTGAAAAATCAGGAGGATTTGAATAACATGCTAATCTTTTCCACAGCCTCTTCTCTAAAACTCTTGTGAGCTCTTATAGAGACTACAATGGGGAGAGGTGGACTGGAAACTGAACCGAGACTGATGAAACCTGGACGCTGTTCTTGGTTGCTATTTGTGAGCTTGGGCAAGATATTTCGTGGGTCTGTGCCTCAGTTTCTTCTCTTAAAAGTGGGATTAAATGTTTAAAACTTCCACAAGCATGAAAATGACAACAGTGTTGTACTTTATACTGCAGCACACGGGTAGTAGGTTAAGATCACCCTATCAAAGCCAGCCAGTCAGTATAAGTAATGCTAATCACAGATATTTTAATATTTTTCCTCTTGTTCACAAATTACTGAATTTTTTCTGTGCATACCAGTCTTTCTCATGCTATTCAGCTGAGGTGAAAACACACCTTCCCTAGGAATTTGTAAAAGAAATTATATGAGGTGCGTTGCTAGGCCACAGATGAAAATAGAAGTGTCTTGATTAGCAGGAAGCGCCCTCTGCAACCACCCTGTGCAGCTTGGAAAGTTGTATTCCCATTCCCATTTCTACTTCACCCCCTGTGATACCTGTGTACTGTAAGTAGGTTTATCTGCTGTCCCAGCATGAAGGGAGCTGACACGCCCTGGTGACAGGCCCCTCATTCACAATACAGAGGGTATAGTATGGAACAGATGGGGGATGCCCACAGCGCCTTGTGGGAATGCAAACACAGAGACATCCAGTCCACCTCAAGTGCGGGTAAGGATAATGTGCTTTGGTCTGCAAACTTTCCCGTGGACACAGGCAAAGTCACCTGACTCTCACTATCTGAGGCAGCAGAGCAGTCCTTTAGAATCAAGCTCCCCAGATCTCCTTCTTTTTGAAGTTAGGCCTTCAAACTCTTCTGGTTCTAAGGCACTTTGTAACCCCAAGATAAACAGAGGGAGGTAGAAAGCAGGAGGCTCATTTATGAACCTTCTTTGCTCCCTTGCACCTTTCTGGAAGCCCTGTACAGTGTGCTGGCAGGGCGGTGGCTGTGTCAGGTCTGGCTGCCTGATGAGGAGGTAGCAGCCAGCTGCAGGATCCACATCTGTGACCTTCAGGGCCCAGCGAGATCCTCAAGGCTGCAGCTCCTTCCTGCTATCTTTGCTAACACGACAGGAAAAAAATGGTCAAGAGAAGAATAAGGACACTTTTGGTATGCACCAGCCCAGGCAGTTTCAAATGAGCACTGTGCTTTAAGAAAAAAATAAGGTTTATTATTTAAATTATTCTGTAAGCAAAGCAACATGGCTTGCCTTTTCCTCACAATGATGGAGGGCATACAGAACAGCTGAATATGCAACTGCTGTTTAATTCAAGACTTAAGCAGTGTCATTAAACATATTTTCTTGCAGAGAAAAATCACTTCAATAGCAAATTGCATTTGTCTCACTTGTGAAAACATAGCTTATTTTAAGGATGTTGCTTCTATTTTGTAGGTGTTAGTCTGGCTATTTAATTAAGGGTCTGACAGTATTTTCATTAAAATATTTTCATTTTTCAGGATGTGTAAGCCTTAAAAATTAAAGCTTAATGGGTGAGTCTCCTTTTTACAAGCCAAGCAGCACTGTAATGACATAGCTACCTAAAAAATGAAAAACAAAGGAAAAGGAAAGGAAAAGGAGATTATGTTTCTAGGTTCTCAGAACCCTCAGGGCAACACTGACCAAAGGTGCATAAAGACCTGAGTAGACATTCTACACATATGAGATTAATGAACATTTTTCCAGATTAGTACTGCTAAATTAGTAGATCTCTGCATTAACATATGAACAGATTGCTGCAAATGTAAGCAATAATTGAGTAGTTGTACCAGATTGCTGCTGCTTAACTGCAACACTTAGCTTCAGCTATCCCCGTTTAGGAGGTAATCACGACTTCAGGGTTTATTAGAGCAAAAATTACACGCGTTTGTAGCTAGCTTTCCTGAGTGCATTCCCACACCACGGGGACAACTGTGCCTCTCCGGATAAATCCTGTGCTCATAAGGTGATGCTTCAGGCTGGAGCTCGGAGCCCAGACTGGACAGCGGCGGGTCACTCGGAGTTTTAGGGTCTGGCTTTGGCATCATGTGCCCCTGAGCCGCCAGGGTGTTCGGGTGTGTGGGGGGACAGGAGCCCACAGGGCCCGGGCGGGGCAGGGACAAGGTCCGGGCGGGGCAGGGCAGGGCCAGGGCCCGGGCGGGGCAGGGCCGGGGCCCGGG
>VYXF01003965.1:80687-91453 GCA_013397295.1 Polioptila caerulea | reverse complement strand
GGGCCAGGCAGCGGGGCCAGGCAGCGGGGCCAGGCAGCGGGCCAGGCTGCGGGCCAGGCTGCGGGCTAGGCTGGTCTGGCCTGGTCTGGCCTGGCCGCTTCTTGCGGGACACAGGGACCGGGGTTGAGGGTGAGGAAGTCGCCTCCAGGAGCCGCCGCCCGTTCCCNTTTTTTTTCTTGGAAATGACCATTTGTGGGCAAGAGTGTTGTGGCAGATTGGCGCTGAGTCGCTGCAGGGTGCGAGGAACGCTGTGGCAGCTCGGCAGCGCCAGGGAGGGAGGCGGCGGCCTTGATGCCACGGCGGCTTTTGGCCGCGGCTGCCTCTCCCTGTCTGGGGCTTCAGGGGCTCCCTCAAAGGACGCGAGTCCCAGGGGAGCCTTGGAGGCTTTGCTGCAATGGGATATGGATAAGCCCCTCCTGCCAACCCGCTGCACACGAGTAAAACCAGAGTTTGACGGTTCCCGCTATGGATGGCCTGTTTCTGGCGGAGGAGTGCCTCTGTGTAAAGGGATTAAGCTGGAGTACAATCGTGTCTGTGCTGTAACCATTTTTCTCTAATTTGCAAGCATGTGGTGTTTGAATTTTACAGTTGCTGTGTGCAGTTTTTATATAGCACAATAAATATTTGTACTCACTGTAGCTTGGCAGTCCTGGGGAGAAGAATAGGCCCGTTGAAAGATTTGCATTCAGATTCTCTTCTGGATTAGCAGTGAAGGCAGACCGTCTGACATATGAGCTGATCAGCAGCTTTTAGTGTAGTTGTACAAGAGGAATTTTTTTTCCCCCTCTTCATCTTTCTAGCACCCTGAAAAAGTGCTGGGGGAATCTTTGGTGGTTGATAACCCCTGATAAATTACACATGAGTGTAGTTGTGTTAAAGTACTTGTGTTGGTTGCTTTTCCCAGAAAGTGTAACACGTTACTTCTTAATATCTTCTTGTCTTTGGAAAGAAATTGTTTGTCATCTGCACTTTAGAACAACTTTGGATAAGTAAAATATTAATTTGGTATTTTAAAAAAAATTAAATTATTAATCCAGACTCTCGTAAGGCTTCCTAAAATATCTCAGCTTCATTTTTCACCTTGTGTAGGCTATTCTGGTGGTAATGATAGTCAAGATTAATAAGCTTTAAATTGCTAAAAGCTCATTATCTTGCATTTGCATTGGAGTGGAGGAATCTTGAAGCTCACGTGTATCTGCTGTCCAGGTCTGAGTGAAGGATTAGGATTTAATCACTGACATGGGCAGAAGGAGTAAAATGTTCTGTTGGAGTCCTGTTTAGTGTCAGATGAATGATCTGTACTGATAAAAGTACTGTTCAAATTTCCACAGCTAGGTTATTATACAGCATCAGACTGTTTCCACAAAGAAAAAAATTAATAAATATCTATTATTTTTTTTGTGCATTGCTTACATTCTGCTTCTGATGGAACTGGCACAGTTAATTTTTAATAGCTTGTATTATTGGTTGGCCCTTAGGTTAGGAGCAATGATTCTAGTATGATACAATGGGGTTAGACAAGCTTGTTTGAAAATACAGCACAGCAATGATTTTTGAATGTTTTGAGTAGTTTCTTAAGCATTTACCAAATTACTGGTAGCCTAAGCAATAATTTGAGGCTAAAATCCAGTACTTTTTTAGGGATGTTAGATTTAAAAGAATGACTGCACTTGCAGACCTTTGCATTTGACAGTCATTTGATTAAACTGATCTGCTCATGCTGTTCAGTTTGTAACAGCAGTTTATGAAGTGAGATTAGACTTTGTGCTGTCTGGTCAAATGACTCAACTTAACTTGAAAATATTATTTTTTTCCTAATGTAGCCTGAACTATACAAGTCCATTATCGAAGATGTGATTGAAGGTGTGCAGGAACTCTTTGCAGAGGAGGGTGTAGAGGAGCAGGTTCTCAAAGACTTGAAGCAGGTTTGCTGGGTTCCCTTGCATTAAGAGCAGTTGTGTTTGTGTTTTTCTTTTGAGATTATGGACCTGTCCATTTCTTTGCCCTCCAAAACATGCAAACTTTTGCCCTAACTTAGACTTACAAGTATCCTGCAAGTGATATGGGGGCTGCTGGGAGTTGAAATTGATTAGTTATTGCTACCCTGTTTGTTGGATAGAATCAGTCAATTTACTCTTGGAAAACCTGGGGATACCTGCTTATCTTTTTTGATGCAATTTGTTTTTAAAGCTGAAATTTGTTGACCTCAATAATAATCTTCCTGCAGCTTTGGGAAATGAAAGTGACACAGTCTAAAGCAACAGAAGGCTTCTTCAAACATAGCCACTGTTCTCCACGCTTCAGTCTGCCTCTGCCACACAGTTCTCAGAACATTTTGCAAACTTCAGCAGGTCAGATGTTGTTGGACACAATGCATGCAATTTAGGAATATCTCAGTGATTCGGGGGTATTTTTGAAAGATATGCAATAATCTTGGTTTGTGTATATATGGTATGCTTGATGTGGAATAGTAATTATTTGAAAGCAGAATTTGGTCAGTAAATGATTAAATAAACTTTAATAAACCAATACAATTCTGTCTACATGCTCTTGATCAGCTGCTCATTTCCAGTAGCAAAACTTGCAGAGTTTTAGCCTTCCTGTCTGCAGTCCCATAGTGTAGCCTTTCAGTTGCAAATTTACCTGCAGGGTTAAGCTTCTGCTTCCCGTTTTGATGTGTGTTCTGGTGTCTGCAGAGGTTTTATGGCTCATTTGTGCCGTGCAGTTCTGCTGTCAGGTTGGGATTTAATCTGATTCTCAGTTTGTTAAAATGTAATCCCTTGCTCAAACAGAAGAGAGGAAGCTTTTTAGTTTTTCTTTCAGTTAGTTTTTCTAAAAGCCGTGTTCCTGTTGCAGAGGAGTACTTGACTTTCACACAAGCTCTGACATCAGGACCTATTCTTCTCAATAAAATCCAGCTGACCACTGTGGTATTGTTGTGGTTGAGTGTAGTGCTCAGCTGAGACTTAGCCCAAAGTGAGAGGCTGTCAGGACCTTTGCCGTGAAGGACAAACCCCATATGAGATGATTTAATGAAAATCTGTGTTGTGGTGCATTTCAGTCTTGGGCAGGCATTCTTGATCTGTGGAATTTTTTTCTTTTTTTCCTTTTCTTCCTTTTTTGTGTTTGTTTTTTTACCTAGTTGTGTTTTGTTTTTGTGTTTGTTTTTTTCCTAGTTGAACGAACTGTTTTTGGAGGCAAGTGTTTTATTTGTTCCATGTGCCTAAAGGGGAATATACTTTTGTGTTTCCAGGCTATTGGGGGTTTTATATTTAATGAGCATTACATTCTTTCCCTTAAATTTTTAAAGGGCAATGCTAAGGCCAAGCAGTCTGAGTAAATCTATTTATTTGTTTCTAAAAAGGGGATTTGAATTGTCCCATGGCTAGAGATTTTCAGAGTAGTTAGGGCTACCTAAATCGCTTGCTTCTAACAGCCTGGGAAAGTTTTCCCTTTGCCCTTTTTTCTCCCATGGAAGTCAGCATTGGGCACTTTTGAAAATCTTATCCCACTGTTCCTACTTTTAACATCATTGGATTTTGAAAATCTTATCCCACTTCCTACTTTTAAGCATCATTGGATTTGCTCTGCTGTGAAAAAAAAATACTTGCATGTTTTCCTCAAGCTGACAAGGCAATACTTATGCTTGCTAATGAGGATGAACTGAAGTTAGATTGCTTTAGTTTCACCCATGTTTGCTGTAAATTATTGAAAGATAACTGTATCCAAGCAATTATTATTTTTTTTTTACATAGCTTCTTTTGTCATCCAAGCTGGCAGAGGTTTTCAGCATTTCACAGCAGCAAAACTGGTATGTAGCTGTACTGATGTTTCACTTCAATTTTGGTTATACTGGACTCCTAAATTTTTAAAATTGTTTTGCCAGTAATTAATAGGCTTCAGGAGGGAGAGTTGTAACATTGCTGCTTCTGTTGGAGCAGTGAAAAAGAATGGGATGTACCAGTTGTTTCTGCAAGAAGTCAAACCAGAAGTGTTGGAAGGATGCAGCTGCATGTATTTAGCCCATAGGATGAAAGTGTAGTGGAAATGCACAGCTACATATAATTAAAAAAAAAAAATATGCGTATGTTACTGGTTGTTAAAATAGTGCATGGCTGGGAAATACTACCTCTAGTGAAGCTGAGAGCAGCATTATCTGTGAGGTGTAGAAATCATCCAGAAGGAAAATGAGTGTTTTTATAGTCGACAAGTTCAGAAATCTGGGCATAGCAAAATTACTTTGGGGAGCAGCCACTAATTGACAGAGCTTGATGAACTTACTGAGTGCCTCCTCAGCCTCAAGCTAAGTAGCTTGTCAAGTTGAAATATAATATTGGGAAGATGTTTGTGCAATATGTGAGTTTCCTGATTTAAAACTTGGATTTCCTCAGAAGAGCTAGATTGAAAGGGAGTTGTATATCCAACTCTGCTTCCCAAGAGGAAAGGAGAATATGAAGTAACTTCGTAGGCCTAGGCAGGAAACCTGTGCTGTGTGGAGTAAAGCATAAGTTTATGTAAAAGTGACTTTGAGTAGAAAAATACCTCTCTGGATGATGGGTACATTGAGGGGATCATGGAAAATGTTGCCTTAGCAAAAAGGGAGTGTGATAGTTGGAAAGCAGGAAGCATCTGGGGCAAGCCATTACTCTGTCGGTGCAGAACACTCTTCATCTGTCTGCATCTCAAAAGCATGATGCAGCTTTCCAGTGAAGATGTCTGCAGAGAGGCCCTCACTCGTTTTTACCTTGGATATTCCAGGTGTGGCACTCAGTGCCTTTTCCTGCCTGAACCCAGCTCTTGTGTTGCAGGGGCCCCCACGAGTGGGTGTGACTCTTCCTCTCCCTTCGTGTGTTGCTTATCCTTTACAGATGTCAGCTGGAGTGATGCTGCAGCCAGCACCAGGTAAGGGGTACAAGGAGATGTCAAATCTTGCAGTGCCCTGGGGATGTTGAAAGACAGTGCCAGGGACAGTAGATGAAAGGGATGTGAAGGAAAAGTGGGTAGAGCCAGTTACCCCCTCCTTGTGTTTGTAGTGGCTGCATGGGGTAAGTAACTGCATTGATTCGTTGTTGTGGCAGTTTTACAACTTGTTACAAGTGCTTCCCTTTGTTGGCCCAGACACAGGTATCTGCTTCTCCCTGTCTCTCTCAAACAATCTTCTATAAAAAGCTAAAGGCACTGTAGTGCTTCAGAGACAAATTGATTTCTTATTCAAATAAAATCCAGCTATGCATTAACCTCTTTGATCCCATTCTTTTGGTGATAAAACTGCCTTTACTGCTTGTACAAAATCTGCTTGTACTGCTTAGGTGTGATCAGTGGAAAGCTTAGTTCAGTCATTGACTCTTCCCTCAAACAGCTGTTCTTTCATGAGAACTGATGTCTCCAGTTGTCTGTTTCAGGTATAATTCCTGATGTCATGAGACCTATAGACTAGTGCCAGTGACTGTGTGTGAGCATGTGTGTGGGGAGAAGAAAAATGAAATCTGGAGCTTGGCTCTGGCATCTCAGTTCTAGCACTGATAATAATAACAACTTTAAGCATTCAGTATTTGGAGTGGTTTTCTTAAGAAATGATACATAAATTAGTGGTTGTTTGGCTTTTTAAAACTAAAATAGGCAGGTTTTTGAGAGAGAATACCTAACGGCCCTTAAAGGAATGGACTCTCCCTGTAGCTATAGACTAGTTTACTGTTTCATCTTGTATTCCTTAGTTTCTGAAACGGCATGAAAAAAAATTAAAATAGGTTATTTATTTATTTAAAATATAGTATGTAGTTAAATAATTGAACTTACTGTCACAGGGTACTGTGTAGGCCAAACCCTAAAAGAGATATTAAACATGATGGATTGGATGGAAGCCATGATTCAGAAAGCTTCTGGATGCCTGATTTTCAAGGGATGGAATTGTCCTTGAGGAAAGTTTTGCTTGCAAATGTCCTTTTTTTTTTTTTTTTTTTTGTTTTTTCTCCCATAGTTTGTCCGAGTGTTTGCTCTTGTTTTTAGTGCTGACAGGTCAGTGGCCTGGATGATCCTATAGTTTCACTGGCTGAAACAGTTTAAAACTCTTCTCTCTATAGGACAGCTTTACAAGGTGAATGTGCCTGTTGTGGTCACACAGGCCTCAGGAGATGGAAGCATTCTCCATTACCCTGTGCAGCAGATGTTTCATCCCCTGGGGCAAGCTTCAGTCCTGCAGGCCAGCCTTGCCGGTGTTGCACAGGTGAATGCATCTGCTGCCCATGCAGCTGGTGAAACACTGCAGTCCCAGGAGACTGCTGTCCAACAGGCTTTGCTGTTTAAACCAAGCTATGTGGAAAAACAGCTGGAGAACTCTGCTACCTTGGTCCAGCAGCCTTCTGTGAGTCTGCAGGAAACTGAAATTAATGCAGTGTTGAATCAGTGCAGTGAATCCACAGAAAAATTCCAGGATGACAACCTTCACACAGCTGTGTTTACTCCAGAATGCTCTGAAGGACTTTTTGTTGATGAATCCTTGGCAAGCAGCTCAAGCAGTGTCCTGCTGGATGTGGAGGGGCAGCTGGACGTGGAGCATCCGGAGCTGCTGCAGCAGCAGGTGTCTGATGATATCATTGACCTGATTATTGCAGGGGAAAGTTTGGATGAAAATGCATTTCTAAAGGATAAGGGCAGCATTGCTGCCTCTGACAAGGTAAGGCCTTTTGTTTCTCAACTAGTGAAAATACAGCTGTTAGAGATGGTTGTTTGAACACATTTCTAAGTGACAACTAGCACCTCCAAATTAGAAGAACAAAAGTAATTTTGAATTTATGTTCATACTTAAGCTTGTTTAGAATAGCAGTAGCTGACTGCTTGTTTTTACATAAAGAATTTTTCAAAACTACTGCTAAAGTACTGTGATTGATGAGAATATAAATTTAAAAATACTGAAAAGTGTAATGGATAGATAGAATGTATTAGGCTTACTGACTGTTTTTGAGAATCACAGGGGTTTTTTTGTGACTAAGCAGACATGAAAGATTCCTTGAGAGCTTCCATATCATTCTGACACTCATCTGCATATGGATACTGGTCAGCTGTGGGCAAAGTGCTTTTGCAGGATCAGCTGGGATTAATTTTAACTTGTAATGTGTGAAGAGCATTAAAGTTGTATTGAGAATGCATTCAGGATGAAAAGTCAAATTTGATAAGTGAAAATCTCCTTGAAGAAAATGTATTTCCTTGGGGAAAAAGTCCTGGACAAACTAGAACTCAGCTAGAGTTATGTGGGAGACTTGAACGATTTTAATTAACAATCTGCTTTCCTGACCTCATCTAATTTTAGTTTCAGAAATTACTTGCAGATATTTGAAGTTCAGGCTGGCTTGCTGACTTTGAGTTGTAGTGCTCATATGTGATTGAGGCAAATTTATGAAATGCAAATGTAATGACAGTAAGGCCAAATGTCTGTAAATAGAAAGCACGTTCTATTGCTCATCTGAACTCTGATGGCAGCATGGTGCAGACTGTCTGTAGTGAGAATGGGAGGTCAAAACAAAGTGTAACTTTCTTGAACTAGAATGTGTATGTGGATGGGAATTAAGTGCTACAATAAAGATTTAATGAGAAACTGAAGATGGCTGAACCCTTAAAGCCCTTTTATGCTCCTGTGAATGGTCTGTTTAGGAATTCTAGCACTTTTATGAACAGTAACTTGAAGTACTGAAATATTTACTATCTCCCCAGATTTTTATATCTTATTTAAACAAAGCATTTTGAATGAGTTGAGGGAGAGGGATTAGTTCATCTTGACTTTTTCATTTCAGAAATGAAAAATGCTATTTTTGGGAGTGGAGGAGTAGCTTCCTTTTTTGTTTTCGTGGGAGTTTTTTTTTTTTTTTGCAGTAGAAATTCTAAGTGTCCAGTTGATTGCTTTTGTTTTAGAGTTGTTTGACTACAAGGGTTTTCAGAGAAAAGTGCAGGATTTTTTTTTTTCCTGTATTGCTGAGGAATATTTGACTTGGGTTCCATTTAAGTTAGATGCAATGCAATGTTTGCAAATGTACTCAGGTTTTACAAAGAGTAGGACCTGAAACTCTCACATTAGTGCCCCAGGCTTATTGATTCATTAACAAAAATCTCAGGCTTTGTGCTGAACATGGCTTCCATTGTGGTGTTGATTCACAAGCTGTCCCTGGTCTCTTTCATTGCTGTCCCATGGAACCCACGGAGCAGGTGGAATCTGATTTACCACTGGAGAAGGATCTCTGCAGTGACATTGAAGGCATAAGTCAGCTCGATGGCACTGGGGATGTTTCTTCCAAGGAACAAATACCACATGCAAAAGATAAAGAAGAGAATGAATTCATTGGCTTTATTGATTCAGAGGATCTAAGAGTTCTGGATGATGAGGACGACTATGATGAAGAATGTGACAGTTCTTCAAACATGGAGTCCAGCTGCAGTGATGGGGACAATGAAGACCTCCAGATAGATATAGTTGAGGAGGTAATTTACTTTTAAGCCTTTAGAAGCACATGACTGTATTAGATCTTTCCTGACTGTTGAGTTGTTGGACCTAGAACAGCTCCTGGTTGGTTTAATGCAGGGCATGCACAGTGAAGTTACAAACCTCTGGAGACAGGAGTTACTGCTGGGAAGTTACTGGAAAGCTCATTATGAGGACTGTAGACAAATGAAAGAACTGTTGGAAAGTCATTTGTTTATTGGTGAATTAAAATACTTAGCTATCAGAACTAAAGTTTTACTGTAAAACCCTGGCTTCAGCGGAATGGAGTTCTGCATTTTACTTAAGTAAGGTATTATTTAAAGAATTAGATTTAAATAAGATTTATTTAAATAAGATCAGGATACAAATCTAAGTTTCCTTTCCTTCTGAAGGGCTGCAGGGGATTAGACAGAGAACAATGTGTTACAAGAATATTGTTCTCTGTTTCATGTCCTATGTTTCCTAGGTTTTCCTTTTACCTAAAGATATGCAATTCTGTATCCTATGGGTTTGTTCACAAGAGAATCAACTTGTAGCATTTGGAATTCACATAAATAAAATTTGATCAGTATTTCAGTTACTGGGATCTGCTTTATCAGTTAGCAGTTTTGCTTTTTTGGCCTGTGTTTTTGTTTAGGGTGTTTTCGGTTTTGGGAATGCAAACATGTCAAAGATACTTGTAAATGAGGCTGGTGTAATGTGGTCTTCACAGCCTCCACGTCTTGATATTTGCAATGGTAACTTTATTGCTCTGGGTTTGTTTAATTCCAAGTATATTCATTGCTATTCTGGAAGAGTGTATAAAACAGAATTTTAATCTCTAGGACCCCTTAAACTCTGGCGATGATGTCAGTGAACAGGACATTGCAGACTTGTTTGACACCGACAATGTGATCGTGTGTCAGTACGAAAAGGTATCGTAGTACACTTTTATCTTTATTCTTTAATCATCCTAAATAATATCTTCAGCCAATCCATGTCTGCTCTCCTGTCAGTGCCTTTTGAAGAAACTCTAATGCTGTAATAGAGTGTTTAAATGGTGTGTTTAGCTGACAATAGTCTGAAGACTTTCCTGCTGTTTTCTGAAAAGAGGATAATCGTAATGGCTTAGTAAAGGAAAAGAGAACAACAAGTCTGGCAAAATTATGATTTGTAAAGGTGCAAAAGCTTGTTTATTTCCTTAACTTTTAAGTAAGATCAACATCTCTGTGGATGATGAATATGTAGGCATATTCAGCTGTAAATTAAGGCTTTTAAAATGGGAAGAGAGGTGTATGTACTTTCTTTTGCTTTTTTTATTTGTCTTTGTAGTGCTTACTGAGAGATTTTCCTACCAGAATTTTTTTTTGTGTCTGGAAAACAAAGTAGTTGTTAAGTGCCTTTTTGTCTTCCTTCATTTTAATATTTAAAATTCAACCTTATTTTCAACTCCTGAAGATCAAATTAAGTCCTTTAAGCTATTGTATGGGTTTGGATGCTTACATGTCAGTAATTTAAAAGATAAAAAAAACATAAAGCAAATATGGAAAAATGTGGCTGTAGTTTATTTAAGAGTGTGCCTTGACTTTTTTTTTTACTAGCCATAACTTTTTGTGTGTCTCACTAGACCTATATTAATGGTTATATGTGGCTTAGGAAACAGAGAGGTGCTAAGAAAATTGTCTTTATAAAACTGACAGATTGACTGTTCCTGAGACCAGTTATTTTGGAAAGTTATAGGGATATGTGTTGAAAATGCCTCTGAAATGAAGCCATCGGTGTCTGTACTGTACAGAAAGGTACACCAAGTCTTGCAGCTTCAGAACTCAGATGCTACAGTTGCTATAGGTAGAGCATACTGTTATTTAGAGCAAGTTTTGTCTGAAGTAAGCTGAAAAATTGCTTGAAAATCTAAAAGAAACTACTGGGAAGGTCAGCATTGGGCATGTCTCATGGGAAACTTAATATCAGATGTTATTAGAAATTGAGAGTTACAGAAGCTGGGGAAAGATGTTGGTAACTTTCCTCTTTGCAATAAAGATTTAATAAAACATGTAGGCTCAGTAAAAAGTACATAAAACCAGTAATGTCTGAAATTACCTTGTTACCTTTAAGACAATATTGTTCGTAAAATTGCTGTCTTGTTTCTTTTCTTTCTGTAATTGAAAGTAGACTCATGCTGACAATTCAAGGAATTTTCTGGAGATATTTAAAATTCCTTCTTTTAGTATTAAACAATTTCCTGCAGTTTGGATCTCCTTGCAGGCCTTTAAAAAAAAACAGAAAATGCAAACACTTTCTTACTTTTTTTTTTTTT
>VYXF01003965.1:57235-80681 GCA_013397295.1 Polioptila caerulea | reverse complement strand
CCTTTTTTTTTTTTTTTTTTTTTTTTTTTTTTTTTTTTTAAATAGCAGGATTTGCTTTTAAGCCTGGTGTTGATGCTTTTAGCCTGTTCCTAACCTCTACCTCTGCATGCAACATTGCTTTGCCATGCGAAAAGGAAAACATTGCATTTTAGTTAAGCTACAGGGGTTTGCAAAGGTGTGCTGTGTTTTGAGATTGCCCCATTACTGTTGTCTGGTCCTGCTGGTCTTGAGCTGTCATAGGTAACAATTTTGGGGGGAAGTTGTGTGATAGGAGAGTGGGACAGTATGGGAATAGATTCAGGAAGTTTCTCTCTTGGGAGGCCAGGGAGTTCTTTATATACAATTGAAGTGTAATGCTTCCACTGAATATTTTGGGCCATAAGGATTTTAAAATAAAAACCAGGTGTGTAAAACAGGTTGTGCTTAAATCTTGTTGGTTTTTTTTTTTTAATGAATGGTCTGATATTTGTATATTTGTGGTTGCATTAAATTTGATTATTTTTCATCAGATACATCGAACTAAGAACAAATGGAAGTTCTACCTAAAAGATGGAGTGATGTCCATTGAAGGTAAAGACCATGTTTTTGCAAAAGCCACTGGGGATGCAGAGTGGTGAAACCTTACTCCAGTGTGTCCTTGAAGACTGTGGCATTATTTCCATATAAGCCTTCTGTGAAACAGCTGGACTTTCTATTGTTGTGCTGTAAAACAAAACAAACAAAAAAACCCCAGCAAAGCTGTGATAAAAGTATGGGAAATCTGTGTTGTTAATTTCTGTTGTTAATCTGTTTAGTTTGCAAACTAAACCACTGTACTGTTAGCTACTCAGCTGTCTTTACTGTTCTTTTCTGATTGTTTCATTTTTTCCAATAAAGAATCATCTTTGGAATGAATAGCTTTAAAGTTTGAAATGTTATATCTGTTTGTAATTCAAGAAAGTGAAGAAATACTTAAATTAGTAAAGAAATACTTACTGATTATAATTAAATTTTATTTCTGTTGGGTTTTTTTTCCCAGCTCTTAAATGCTTAGATATGACTTGAAATGTAAAATTACAATGTTGTGTTATTCTTTTCACAGACTTTTGCATTGAAAAAAAAAGCAATATTTGTGCAAGTCTGAAACTTGTGCTGTTTCACATCCCCACTTCTCTTGATTTTTTTTTAAGTTGTTTTGTGTTTTTTGCTTCAGTTTAAAGACATGCAATAAGGGAAATGTCTGGGAAAGATCCTGGAGCTCTCAATATATGAGAATTATTATTGTTTATTTTATACTACCTATGTCTACTGAGATGCAATGAGTAGTGTGATGTAACATTAAAATGTGATTTATTTTCACTGTCAATGCAAAGTCATTTAAGTTTGCTACTGTACATTTCCACTTCATTCTAGGACTACAGACCAGTAAGCTGTGAATGATACAAATTGTGCATAATAATAAAAGTGTCATCTCATATACATTTCTAGCACAGAGTTGTTTTTGTGTTCCCTCAATACAAACTCTACTTTGAGAAATGGGTGCAAGGCATGCATCTGGCAGTACCCCACCCTACCATGAGAACTGCCTTCCTCCCAGCCCTCATCATCAACTTTTTGTTAGTTCTTCTAGAAATGAAGGTCCAAAAGAAGCTTTGGACCCTTATCTTTCAGAGCTGCAGCTTTCCCCTGGCTGTTCCTTGAAGGGCAAGATGGGCAGCTCCTGCAGCCAGGCTGCCTCAGAACAGGATCATGCTGCTGGAAGGGTTAAAGACCACTAAGGGTCCCCCTTGGCTGCTGCGCCCCTGTCTGCTGGAATGAGACATTGTGAGGCATTTTGGTTCTCTCTAGTCCCTGAGAGGGTGCGGAGGCTGGGAGAAGGGAAAGAAAAGAAATGTGAAAGTGGGGGAGAATGAATGTATAGAGGAAATGAAGGGAAAAACCCCAGCCTTTGTTCATAATGGTGCAAACCCTTGTGCTAATGCTGCTTGGCAGGAAGTAGTTTTCTAACAATTATTGAATTTATTGCATGCCTTTTTTGATGCAGCTGCCACTCTTCAGTATCAAAGACAGGACAGTGAACCAGAGCACTTGAACCAAGTGTGACATTTCTTTTGTCTTTTATAGATGCTGCTGCTGGAATGTGAAGAATTGTGTATTCAGAGGCAGTTAAAATATTCCAGTGTATGATTTCTTTTCCCCCATTCAGATGACTTGTAGCTGCACTGATGCTACGCTTCGACCCATAAATGCACAAGAAATGCAGCTCTTATCACATGATAGATGCTTTTAGGTTCCAGCACTCTCTCACAGGCTCTGAGGTACTTGTGCTCTGTAAATATGCACAGTATGAACTGTGGGACTGTTTCCAGTGTCAGAAAAGACTGGAAGCAGAGGTAGTGTGGCACAGGAATCCATGGGACACTACTGGAGATGCACCATTCACTTAGCACCATGAAGGCTCTGAACGGTGCTTCTGAATTTGACCTGTTTTTCCTGGTCACTATAAAATAAAGTGGCTAAAGAGCACTTAGTTTTTAGCTAGCTTTAAGGATAACATTAGTAAAGAATTACAGCTTTGAACAAGACATTTACAACTAAATACACCTGAAGTCAGGAATTTTTATACTGACAAAAAATGTTTCTTATTAAAATGTAAGCTCTAGCCTGGGACTTGAGCAGTAATCAGTGCTTTTGATCTGCATAGTTTATGAATTAATGTTTTTGATTGCTGCGACTTACAGTTTAGCAAACATATTGCTGCAGATGTGACAGGATGAGGTGTTTAATATCAGTTATGGCCTTCAAAGATACTTCAGTAAATGGCTGTCTAAAACTTTACACCAGAAAGGAGGTAAAGTAAAAATAATGAGATAGAATAATGCGTAACTTGTATGAGAAGCTCTGACATGAATCTAAATCTCTTAATAAAGTTTTACTTATTTACTTACTTTTGTGTGTAGGGAAATTTTTAGTATATAAATTACATTTGATGTTTTGTCAGTGGTTTTTATTTTTTTTTTTAAACAACAATTTTGTAAATGGTGAATTTCACTCCACTTACAGCGGGTACAAAAAGAAAAATGCCAACAGAGACTCGCTTGCTGCTTGGCTGTTACCTCTGCAGCTCTGAAGGGCAGGTGCTATCAGCTGTTGTTAATTCTAACTCCTCTCCCTTACCTGTAGTTCCCTGGCCACGTTATGTGGTGGGGAGGGTGTGCTGGCAAGCTTTTGTTCTATTGAAACATAATGCAAGTAAATCAGTTATTGCCCACTTAAAATATTGTGCTGTCACATCCTAAATCATGTGCAGGACTCTTCCATAGGATGTCAGAAGAAATGAGCCTCAAAAATCAATTTTGAGATAGGTGACAGAGAAGTTTTAGGCCCAGTAGCTATTCTTTTACACCAGTACCTTTGGTTTGTATTATAGTTAAATATCCTGTCATAGTCCTCTTTGATCGTTGGCTAAGCTCAGGAGCTGGTGTGTGTAAAGAGATGCATCACATGGAATTTGTATTGATTGCTAAACCACAGAGTTTTAAGAGTCTCCTCTGTTCTCAATCCTGCTTCATTCCCCACCTGTGGGAACTGCTCATGAGCACAGCTGTGCTTACATCCAGAGCATTGTACTGATTGAAATAATGGCATTGTGCTGGAGGTAAGAGTGGGTCAGAGATGTTATTCCTAATTATCACAATTATGAACTAATGATAGACCAGTCACTAGTACAAAGAATTGCTTTCATTAATGTGAAGCAAATTTAGCTTGCGATGCAGTGTTTTGGCAACAAGAGGAGTGCTTTGGAACGCAGTTGCTGTCACAGACTTGAAAGTGAAGGACTCAGCTGAAAAGGAGAATGTAAAAGGTTTAAAGTGATTGCATAGGACCATTCTCTCGTGTATCAGACTCTGCACTTAAATTAGCAGTGCAGTCACAAATCTGGACCAGGAATCTAGCATGATTCACTTAGCATCAGGCAACGCATAGTGAAAGAAAAGAGATTTTAATGGGAAAGCATTATCACAAAAAGGTAACTACTCTGCTTCATCGCCTGGGAATAGAGTTGGATTGTGTGTGCTGAAGAGGCCCTGGTGCCTTCCTGAATGTCACCAGCACTGGTGATGTCAGGGAGCAGACAGGTGGAAATCATTCCTGAGACTGTCCCAGGAGGGAATACAAGGCAGCACTTCCTGGCCTGTGCAGGAAGCAGCTCTCCTGCTGCTGAGAGGGAGCCTTTACAGTTTACCTGAATTGTGTGTGTGCACATGTGATACCCTACATTGAATCCTGTGTGCAGCGGGGGGGTTTTGCATCTCTTGTGATTCCCAGATCACACATGGCTGTGTATGGGTTAATAATTTAAGTAAGCTACCCACCAGCTCTGACTGATATCTAATGTAAACTGCAAAATTGCCAGTGACAAAGGTTCAACAGATCAAGTTTCCTTCTTGGTGACATCTTTACAGCCTATTTCTTGAATGCTCCTCTCTAACTGTGTGTAGATGGCTGTGTAATTGGAAGTTTCTGTTGATGAAATGGAGGCATCTAGTTTAGTGCCTCTTTCTTTAAACCAACAATGCCAGCACAGCTGATAGGAATGAAAAAGGAAGTCATGAAAGGCAGCAAACAGGCTTTAAATACTCCAGGGAAGTAGATCTGGAGAAAAAGAAGCCAGGCTGCAATCACTGCAGTAGTTGTTAGCTTCAAGAGCAGCTTGACTGCTCTTGGACTCTTCTGGTTCCCCATACAGAAAAGTTTTGCCTAAGAGCCACCTTCCACAACTATCATCACAGAGCAAGAGAAGGGAAAACACCACTTTGAATGTCAGAACAGTTATGTTGCATAAAAATTACTGACTGGCATTTTTATTTATTATGAAATGTTCAAGATACTATAAAACAATCCCTAGTCACTAAAAGAATCACAACTGGCCTTGCATCTTTTGGCACCCCAAGTTAATTTTCCTTGTGAGATGTCTTGTCCCGTGGTACAGGATAGGGCTTCTCTAAGGCTGACAAGAGCAGCAATGCTTGGGAAGCTTTGCTGGGGGCTGTGGCTGTGCCACCATTCTTGCAGTTGGAGTTATAAGCAGAGAAATAGTTCATCCTGTACAGCTCTGCTCGGCTCTTGCAGCAACCGAGCTTGCTCATCAGCAGAAAGAAATCCCGCCGAAACGCTTTGGTGAAAATGGCGTAGAGAAAGGGGTTTGCGCAGGAGTTGACGGGGTAAAATAAAACCAGCAGGATCTTGGAGTTGGTCACTGTGATGAGAGGAACTTTGAAGGCAGCAGATATGGCGAAAAAGGAGATGGGAGCCATGCAGGTGAAATCCGTGAAGATCAGTATTGCCATTCTCTTGGCGACCTTGGTGTCTTTATTGGCAGCTACCAGCTCTGGGTTCTGCACAGCGATGTAAATCTTGATGTAGCAAGCACAAATGACGACGAAGGCGACAACATTCAGCACCAAGATCAGCAGGATGTAGGCCTGGGACAGGGCCGTTTCGATGTCCATGGGCAAACAGATGCTGACCTTCATGTAGCTGCTGACCCCGAAGAGAGGCAGCACGGCTATGCCGACGGAGAACAGCCAGCCCCCGAGCATGATGGGCACGGCGTGCCGCAGCCGCAGCTTGCGGTCCAGCTGCATGGCGTAGGTGATGGTGTGCCAGCGCTCCAGGGTGATCACCGTCAGCGTGTACACCGACAGCTCGCTGGCAAACACCGTGAAGAAGCCGGCGGTGCTGCAGCCGCTGCCTGTCTGCCAGTCGATGGCGTGGTTGTAGTACTGGCCGCTGGTCTGGGCGTCCACGGAGGCGATGAGCAGCAGGTACAGGCCCATGCAGAAGTCGGCGAAGGAGAGGTTGCACATGAGGAAGCGAGGGACCGTGAGCTTGTAGTGGCTGGTGAGGAGAACGAGGAGCACGGTGAAGTTGCCGGCGATGGCGAGGATGTTTATGAACCAGATCAGCACCCTGAGGAAGCTGTATCCCAGGATGTCTTCGCAGGGATTAAAGGCGTCTGGTTCTGGAGTGCACGTGAGGACTTTAGGCTGACAAAAGTCATACTCAAAGTCAAAGCCGGCCATTTCGCTGTCATCGAAAATGCTTGAGTAGCTGTAGGGAGAATTTTCATCACCTCTTGCAGTGAGGTGCATGTTCCTCTCTGCTGACCACAGCAATGTGTTGTTGGGGTCTTCTCTGTAACCATAAAAAAACCACCACCCCAAACAGAAGTGAATTATTTGTTACGTATATACGCTACAAATACGCTACTCACATTCTTTTGCAAAAGACAACAGATAACAGTTGTTTTAAAACAATGACTTCCTCCATGTGTTTCTACAGGGTGTTTACAAAGAACGAAGCCTTGTAAGGATGCTTTGTGTTTAGGAAGCAGCCTTGGAGAGCAGCAGGGGTCACAGTCCCATCCCCAGAAATGCTCTCTTATACAACTTGCTTATTTGTACGTACTTCACTTTTACTGCTTTGCGAAGGAGCCTTCGTTCTCATGCTGCTGCTTGGCTGCAGTCCAAGCTACAGTAACACTTGGGCTGATGGATTACAGGTTTGATGCACAGAGGTTTAGCAGGCAGTTGTAGAAGCCATGCTAAAATAACCTATGGATTTTAACTGTGCACCTTTGCTCCCCTTTAGGAAAGGCACTTAGTAAATGAATTCCTGAGACTATGTATGGCTCGAGAGGTGCTGAGGAATTTGCTGTTTGCAGTATTATAGGGCAAGGAATAGAACTGCATGGTTAACTAAATCACGTTGCTAGCTAGGAATTTATTAAATTTAGGCTGCGCCCAATGCCTAATAAAAAATGTTGTAGGCTTTTAAGATAGACTTCTAAAATCTCTAGGTCATCAAGAGTGTGCTGACCTACCAAAGAAGTTAGGTCAAGCCTACCAAAGAAGAAATGTTTTAAAAGCAAACACTGTCTTTCCTGAGCCCTCCCTGCCATAATAGGTGCCTATTTCCCAACTTCCCAATCATCCTGACTCTGTGTGTTTGGTGGGCAAACACTCAGCCTGCAGTGTGAGACCTGGAAAATATGTCTATTGAGGACAACTCTTGAGAAAACTGGTAGCTTTGGGATAATTTAAATATATCCTTAAGCTTCCACATCTACTGAAGCATGTCCATTAAATGATATTTCTGGAGCAGGGTCTTAACTGGCAAATGAAACTGAGCTGCTTTTCAGCTATTCCTGTGGGGCAAATAACATCCCAAACTTGTTATCCTAACTCTTGTCTCAATATATGGAACTCTTGCCCAGTGTCTTGCATTAAGTTGCCTGGCTCAAACTGGAAGAGCAGGGAATACATTTGACTCTATTTACTAATAAAAATGGTTCTGATTTTCTGAGAGGCTGTGTAAATGTGCTGCTATGTGCAAGCTGGATTTTTGTTGTTTTTTAATGTTTTTTTCCTAGTAAGAACTCAGGACTTTCAGATGATTTCTGCAGTGGTTCTGCAGCCATTAAGCCCATGAACCATAACCTTACTTTCACTTGCTTATTATAATGCCTGCTCAGAGAATTGCTGGGATTGAGATTTGCCAAAGCAAAAAGCTTCAGGAGCCAATAGGCTGGGCAGACTATTTAATGCACAGCAGGAATGCAACAGATGCTAATCCAAAACAAGCAGAGAGAAAAAAATCAAATGGCAAGTTTAGGAGGCCTCACCAACCAGCAAACAAGATAATGTCCAAGGAAGTAATTATCCCAATTAATCAATCACATTTCAGCTGTATTTAGCCATTGGAATTTTGTGACCATAACCTTGTTTCCTCTAGACTTGACAATGCTTTGACGCCATGTCAGGGCTGCTAAGAAGTCCCAAGGTCTCCCATTTAGCTGCAGAGGGATGAAGAATAGCAAATCTTAAAACTTCTCCCTTAAAAGCCGGGTTAGAGCCTGTGTCATCCAGCCAACACAACAGTTTTGATTTTAGCCTTTCTCATTGTCACACTGAACACTGTCAAGCAAAACTGTGATGATATGAAATGACATGTTTAGACGGAGTAAACCACTGGTATGGGGCCATCACAATTCTAGCTCAGGGACTCCATTCTACCATGGAAAACAATTGATATGCAGAGTTTTAATTATCCTTTCTATAGGGAAAAGAAAAAAAGTTAACAATAGCAGCTCTTCTTTGAATCACACCAACAACTGCATTTATTTCAGGGAATGGAAAGTCTCCATGGAGCCCACTAACTTCTGTAAATATTTAATCATTATTTTGAAATCCTTTCAGAATTCAAAAGACAAACTGGAATGAGTAAATCTCACGAAATCATGAGGGTTTTTTATTCCCCTTTCCTTTTGAACATCCAAATCTTGGTTTAATGATAGTAAAATTACCACTGTGCAACAGTAGGGGTGGCTGAATTGGCAGGCAAAGACCTGCTCAGTGAAAAAACATGCGAACAGCAGAGAGGGGAGGAGGTCTGTACTTGCTACTTCCATCATCTCTATGCAGAGAGGTACTTACAGCATTTCGTTGGTTGGTTTCCTCATGCTGCTTTCACACTCCTTGGAGAAGTTGTCAAAAATGGAAAGCAACAAATTCTGTCTGCAAGAAGGATGAGAAGAAAGTAAAGTTTCAGACTGGATTTTGGCCAAAGCCGTGTCTTCTCTGCAAGTGATCTTCACAGACATGTAAGGTAAGCCAGCGCTGGCCTCAAGGCAGCACTGCAACATTCCTGCAGACATCTGGAAGTGGGAAGGAGAAGACTTCAAATGCTGTGAAAATAGGCAGTGTCAGGATGTGTAAGGTGGGTAAGGATGGTCTTTCAGCTTGGTTGTTGTGTAGGATGTATTTTTTTTTTAAAGTGAAATAACTTGAACTTGAACTTGAATTAAATGTTGTATTTTGAAATATTGTATTAAAGTGGGCCAGATTCTCCACCAGGATGAATGGAAGCAGTTAGGCTGGCTTTTGAAGTGCCTGTTAAGAGCTGCTGGGAAACTGGCCTGATACAGAATGGGTCAGGTTGGAAGGGACCATGGTGGAGCATCTGGTCCAACCTCCCTGTGTCATCCTAGAGCACATTCCAGACAGTTCTGGAATATCCCCATGAGGGAGACTCCACGTCCTCTCTGTGCAACCTGCTCCAGTGCTTGGTTACCTGCACAGAAGGAAGTTCTTCCTCATATTCAGATGGAACTTCCTGTGCATCAGTTCCTGCCTTGTCCTATTGCCCAGCACTGCTGAGCAGAGCTTGGTCCAACCTCTTGGCACCCTCCCTTCAGGCACTGANGACTCCACGTCCTCTCTGTGCAACCTGCTCCAGTGCTTGGTTACCTGCACAGAAGGAAGTTCTTCCTCATATTCAGATGGAACTTCCTGTGCATCAGTTCCTGCCTTGTCCTATTGCCCAGCACTGCTGAGCAGAGCTTGGTCCAACCTCTTGGCACCCTCCCTTCAGGCACTGACAGACACTGACGAGGTTCCCCCTCAGTCTTCTCTCCTCGGGGCTGAACAGGTCCAGTTCCCTCAGCCTTTCATCATAAGAGCGATGCTCCAGTCCCTTGATCATCTTCATAGCCCCCCACTGGACCTGCTCCAGGAGCTCCATGTCTGTCTTGTGCTGAGGAGCCCAGAGCTGGACACAGCACTCCAGACTGGCCTCACCAGGGCTGAGCAGAGGGGCAGGATCACCTCCCTGACCTGCTGGCAATGCCCTTCCCAATGCTTCCCAGGACACCGTTGGCCTTCCTGGCCACAAGGGCACCATGCTGGCTCAGGGACAGGTCTCTGGGTCCTCTGCAGAGCTGTTTTCCAGTAGCTCAGCCCCAAGGCCATACTGGTGCATGCGGTGAACCTTCCCTAAGTGACTCTATTTTAAAAACTCTCTGACATCCAGAGGTAGATTTTGCACGCTTGAAATAAAGCAGTTTGAATAGCACAACTTGAAAGATAATACATTTGGCAAAATCTCTGGTTTTGAGGCTTTGAAAGTAGCAGCCAGGTACTCTGCCTGTATGAATGGAAATGGCTTTGTCTCACCTTATTGCTGATGCCCCTGGTAGGGGAGCAGTCATTTCCTTATCTGCATGGGATTTTTCTCCCCAGCAATTTACAAAGAAAACGGTCACTTAATAGAAGAAAGTGACTTACTGAGGCGCACCTGTTTTCATAGACCATGCTCATGCTGCAAAGTCAAGCACCCGAAAAATAACACGGTATCAGAAAAGTAGTTATCTTAATCAGAATAAATACTTTTTCTCTGCCAGAGTTGCTCCTGCATTTGATATACTCCGAGATGTGATCTGTGACTGAATCAGTTCATTAGCAGTGGAAATGCTTGACAGTAGAATCTTTGTTCTGCTCTTGCAGAATCAAGAACTCCTTAGCAAAATTATGTAGGCAGAGAAAGCATAGATTAACCTCTAATTTTACCATAAAGAATTGGAATCTACTCCTGCCTTTCCAGGACATCCCTGAAGGGAAGGCATGGCAGTGACACCCATCAGGCCTCCCACAGCTGCCTGCTCAGTGCGTCATTCACTTGAGAAGGATGAGCAAAGAGGCACCTTCATGGCTCAAACTAAACTCATTTGGGGTTGCTTTGGCTGCCTAAAGCCGAGGGGGGGCTGGTTTCTTTGAAACATAAATGCTGAAGAATGAGCTCCAGTTGTTTTGGATTAACTGCCCCAAGTTTGTGGATGCAAAGCTCTCCCTATGCCATGGTTTCCAGTTGTGGGGAGGACAATACTGTCTATTACTTGAAATGGTTTTAAGCAAACTGTGTAACCTCTCTCTGTAGGCTTGTGGCTGGCCCTTATTTTGGTGGGTAATTGAAAGCTTGCCCTTTCTACTATGTCATCATATCACCTGTATTAATTAAGCTGAAGGCTACAGAAGTTTAATTTCTTTTTTTAATTAGGGCAATGTGCTATTGATAAAGGTCTGTCTTCTGTGTGCCAGTAGGCTTTTAATTGAGATACCAAGAAAAATATAAGCTTTAAGCAAACTTAGAATAATGTTTCTGCTGGCAGATCCAGGGCACAGGATGGGATACATTTCTGCTCTAAAATAAATGGACATAATTTTCCTGGCCTTAGCAGAGATTTGCTGTTTCCTGCAAGGCCTTGCAATGCACCACAGCTTCCATGTAGCTGGGATAAAGATAATCAAACCTTGTGAGCTGAATAAAGCAGAATTGACATTTTGGAGCTTCTGAAGCACCGCGGTACAATAATGTGCTATTTTGACTTACTTTTCTGTCCTTAGATTACGAAAAGCACAGCAGTGGCTGGGATATGTTAGGACAGCTTCCAGAAGACTGCTGAATTTATCCAGTGGTGGCAGCCTCTTTAATGAGTAAGATGACGTTGCATTTAAGACCTGAATGGCCTCAAGCCCGTAACTAGGCAGGGACTCCAGTGCTGTTGAAGAAATATCCCTGTGAAACAAAGAGAGCATTCATTTTTCTTTTCATCCCTATAAAAATACCACCAAAGCATGACAGTAGGTAATAGAAACTGTTTTTTCCACAAAGGTTTGGATCTACAAAGTCGCTTCAGCACCTGATGCCCAGCTCAGAGACATGGTCTGTGAAACTACAGAGCCGCTGGGTAAGAGCATCCCTGTGGCTCAGCAGCTTCAGCCAGGCAAGGAGCTCCCTTGGTCCTGGGGAAACTGAAACCCACCACTCCAGGGGCTGTGTTCTGACCTTTCCATTTGAAATTCATGCATGGAGTGAGGGATGCCTCTTTGAGCCAGTCTCAGGGAGACAAGAAGGTGGCAATAGTGACTCTCCAGCCAGCTAACACGTAGGACACCCTCGTCACTCTCTGCTTGGCTCTGAAGGGCTGTTCTGGGTGCTTTAATTAAATGGCTATTAATTAAAATCCCCAAAGAATCTGTCATTCTTCCCAACACAAATGTAAGCAGTTTGGTTTGCAGTTACTTCAGAGGGGCTGTTTGTGTGAAGGAAGTCCATCAATGTCTAAGGATTTTCAGAGTCAGGACATTAAACAGAGGAAAAAAGGGCCCACGATACTGAAAGTGATATCAGTAATGCCATGTTCCATAAAGCACCAATAAAAGGCACAAAAAAGGCATGTGCAGCATAGAGTGCTCTTTACAGAAGCACACTGTGTTTTATTGCATGGAGTTAGAGCCAGAGCAGCCCTCCAGTAAGTCCTTGATTAATAAATCATGAGGATGATAATAACAAGTTTTATTCAGCATGAGCTTACAGTGTGCAATCAACTGGTTCACTTTTATAAACAAATTCTAAACCAATACATATTGCCAAAACATATCCACCCTACTAAAGGACAAGTTAGTTTACAATGTCAGAAGATAAGATACAGGAACAGGATCAGGAGGATCTGACACAAATAAAGCAAAACCCAAAATATCTAAGAGGTGGAGATCAATGCCAACACTAGAACGGATATGTGTTTGCCAGTGTGCAAAATCCTATCACTCTGTCATTTCATGGCATCTCATTAACATGTATCCACTCTGTACACAGAAGGTAGGAGATCAAATCTCCTTCCAGACTCAAAGCCTGTGTTTGCTGTGGTGACCCAGCTCTGGTGGCACACTGCAGTTCCCACAGGACACTCAGCTAATGGAGCTGTGGATACTTACAGGACATCTGGCCCTGTGGCCCCTCTCAGGGCATCGTTGTGTATCCGCCTGAGGTTCTTGTTGTCCTTCAGGATTCTGTGGAACCAAAAATGAACTCTCTTTTACATCTGTATTTTAAAAATCACTTTTTTTTGTTTCTTCTTCACAGCTGTATCCATTCTTTCTCCCACCACAGCGGTGGTTGTTGCACTGCCTGGCTGGGGAGTGCTTTTATTTCCCATGTGACCTTTACTTCCTCTGATGCCATCAGATCATTATCATCTACATTTAATTCTGACAAACTCCAAATTCTTCTAACTAAAACCAGGAACAACCAGGCTGGTTCTTTCACTACAGTAGCAAATATACATTTTGCCCAAACCAAGAGACTAGGCCTCCAGCATGTGAGAGGGATTAAAAACTATTGATGTTTCCAAACATAAACTGCAGATTCCTTAGTCTGGGCTACTGCTTCAAGTTTTACAGTAATTTATGAAATTTTCTTAATATTTATAAGCTTTTCTCACACAAAGCTATACTCTTTTAAGGGATGTTGTTTCAGGAAAGCAGTGAGAGCTGCAGGATTAACAGTGACACTGTCACTGTTAGTCACAGTGTTAGTCACAGTGACACTGAAAGATGCAGTTTTCTCATGGGTATTGGGAAACAGAAGACAGCAAGTTGAACTGAAGGAAGAGCCTCTGACTGTATTTAAATTTTTATTAACGGTTTAGATTACTGAGGAGGGATAACATACTCACAGTTGATTCAGCTTTGTCCCATTGAAGGCATGGCTGTGGATATCTTCAAATCCATTTTTATACAACTTGCTGGAGATTAAATAAACATAAGGGAAAAAGATTTGGAAAAGGTGAGGTTACGTTTTGTACTACAAGTTTCAAACCTCGGTGCTGCATTCATTTTAATGATTAGAGGCTCTGCTTATAAAGAATGGAGGTAACTACAGCTCTTAAATTAAGAAAGGTACAGTTTAAATTCTCTAAGCTCCTTCCTGTTTAGCTGCTGGAAAGAACCGCTGAGGTACAGATCCTCCCCCTGCTGAGGGACTTGCCTGTGCCTACCTGGGGCTGAGATCTAGAAACAAGACACAAGTCCAGGTGAGCTCCTGGCACAGAGACAACAACCTGAAGGCATAAGACCTGGATTTTGTGGTGCAGGTGGAAGACTGCAAGGCCTAGAGATGCGTCAGGTGGAAAGAAACTGTAAAGCCTGGAGGGAGCTGCTGGATTGCAGATCTTCTATGGATGGCCAAATCTTCCAAGAGACAGGCTTGCAGAGAGGCAGGGGTGAGCTGTGCATCATTCAGCAGTCAGTGAGTTATCAGCTTCTCCGAAGTCCTGCTGCCAGGCTTGATTTGTGCTGTGGAAGCCTGGCTGTCCCCTGCACTGCACAGGGACACTGGATGCCACCCTGCTTCCTGATTCTCCACCCTGGGGCCACACACCTAAATCCTGGGCTCTGCTTCACCTCAGGTCCAGCTCTTTTCCTTAATTAGGAGATGTAACCTGTGGGTCTATCAATATCCATTTGTGATATTAAATTAATGTATCCAATTGAAGTTCAATATAAGTAACTTGTATATATTATTTTTTCTTTAATATTAAGCACTATTAGAAAACTTGGAACTGTGTATGAATTTAAAAACATTTCTGTTGCTTTTCCACTTGCTTTTAGCCCCATGAAAACCTGATCCCAAGTGCTCAAGTGTGGGGAGCACCTGACTCCACTTGATAGATGGTATCTACCTCAATCTAGCACAACAATTAGTGATAGCCTTAAAGACCATGACAATATGTAGGATCAATTTCCCAATCCACAAGAAACAGTAAGTGCTGGAAAGGCTAAATTAGCTATTTGGATTGCAAAGTATGACTGTAGGGTGACTTTACACCTCCATAGATTACTTGTGTTTCACCAGACCATGCTGTAGCAAGAGGAATTACTCCACCTAATTACAGCTAACCACATGGGGTGGAGTTAACACGTAGCTCTGCAATTAGGAAGCTGCTGATAAAATAACTCTTTTCTTCTTGCAGTGAGCTCCCAATCACAAAAGGATGGGAGAAAAAAGACTCTTGGCTGTTTCCTGACTTAGACTACCTCCCATTTAATACACTTTAGGGTTACAGTAAAGACTTTAAGCACCTTTCTCCATCTCTTTTATGTTCATTTTCTTGCACCATTAGCAGAATCATAATTTTGCTGAAGTTATTTTGAGAACTTGTTGGGAGGAAAGAGGCTCATAAGATGAAATGATGCCCTAGTCCAAGCAATTGCTCCTCTTTAGCATCGTGTAGGAGTAGCTTTCAGTCACATTTATGCCCAGTTCCTCTCTCATTTCCAGAAGGTATTGGTCAATACATAAAATCTGGGTTAAAATTCCTGTCATGCTGGCACATCAGCCTGATGAAAAGTCCATCAGCTGCAGATCTTGCTTATGTGCACAGCTCCTTTGCAGGTGCAAATGCCCGTGGAATTTTGGGCAGGGCTCCTGCTGGATGCGTACTGGAACCTGCCCCCCAAAGGGTGGCTTCACTGGACTCCCTGGGGCTTGTGGCTACCACACCAAGTGGGTGCCTGCTGCTGCTCTCTATGGTTTAGAGAGTCCTTCCTTCCTTGGGAAACCCAAATTTTGGCCACATCCTGCTGACAGGCCCAGCTTGTGATTTCTCCTCTTCCAGCACGACTTTGTGGAAGTTTTTCTGAAGACAAGCAGAAAAATCCATACAGAGTTCTTGCTTCAGGCAGAGGATGTGTCACCTTGGCTTTCTGCTGCTTTCTGCATTCCTCAGGTGGGACATCTCACAAAACCCACCACCTCACAAAGAGCTGAAGCAATGAACCCACTGTTGGCTTAAAGGAAAGTCCTGGGTGTGGAGACTTACAGGGAACTTATAGGAAAGTAAGCTGAGGCAAAAGAAATCAGAGTAAGGAGCAGCATCTGTAGTTTGTACCAACTTCTTCTGTGTCTCCATCCCTCCTCTTCAGAGGGACCCTGTGCAGCTGAAGCTCAGCTCCCTCAGACTGCTTGGTCTCCGAAAGTACTGTTTCAAGAAACTGCATCCCTGAGGTAAGAACAGAGACTTTAGTCTCCAGTGCAGTTTTTGTAGATTATATCCTGCTGATGGTATTTCTAAAACCAACATTGCGTGGAAAATGAAGATTTAGATTCCTGGTCCTATTTTCTTTCCTAAGTGAAGTTATCTTTTTGATAAAACTCTGCTCTTCATCTTGAAGAACATCCCTATGTTTCTTAGGCATTTAAAATCCAACACACAATACATATATATATTTTTATGGGGCTTAATGTCAAGGTTTTCATGAAGTCAGTCCACTTTCCTCAAGCAGAAGTGTCATCCTCACAGAAGGAACTGGAGCTAGGATTATTTTACTCACAGTGTCAGTGATTCATTGTTCATCCCTTGGAAAGCATTCTGTGGTATAATTGTCATACGCAAGTTATCACAGAGCTCCCTTTGAAAGGAAAGAAAAAGGTATTTTTGTCAGTGACTCAGGAGCAAGATGGAAAGCACTGGCAGCTGGTTTAGGACTGGGTGTCTACTTACAAAATAAAATGAGCTTCCAGTGAGAAGATCTGTGTCAGGTCTGGAAATTGTCTTATTCCAGTGTTACAAATGCTCCTAGAGAAAAGCATAATTCCTATTTGTAGAAGAAAATATAACCAGAGTGGATGCAACAAGAAGCCAACTTGGTGGGTCTAAGTTTAACAGTGCTTTAAAAAGTGACTGACCAATCTAATTTTTTAATCAGGCTCCAAAGCTATTTTGTAAGGCCTGCTACAATCAAGACTTTAGAATTCTCAAGCAGGGTCTTAGAGGAGCAGCATATGTTCTCACTACATTAAGCATGAGGGAGAGATTTTAGTTACATCTTTTGTTTAGTACTCTGTTAGTCTGAAGGCTTTATTCTAGAAATAAGCATTTACCAGAACTACTTTGCAGACTTCTGTTTTGTCCAGAACTGCCCTGCCCTTGTATACTGAAAGACCTCACTATTGGCTAATTCCAAGTTAAAGCTAGTGTAAACAATGTATGTACTTCTAAGATACTGTAATGCATGAAAAATTTTTTCCTTACACTCCTTAATTTGATTTGTCTACTCCTTTGGAGAAAAGAATAAATAAACCAAATAGAAAAGGAATAGAACTCTTTCTTACAAGTATTTTAGCTTTGGAAGATTTCTGAATGCTCCGTCTTCAATGTGCAGCAGATTTTTCGTGTTCAGGATTAATCTGTAATGAAGGAAAAATATTTCAGTATTATAATCATTATAGGTTTAGGAGGGCCCTGAGTTGTGCTTGTGATTTACTTCCTCAGAAAATAGCCTGCAAATATGCTGCTAGATGCATTTTGAGGCACTGCTGGTAATAAAAATGGCCTGCAGCTTTTAAAGCCAACAAAAGATAACACTGCCTGAATTCTCATGGTTCTCTGAGCTGATCTGGTTTGGATATCCTAGTCACTGGTGAGAATTAGAATTTTGGTCTTGGGCGTGGGGCCAAGCCTGGACCTGAATGTGTGTGTGTGCCTGGTTCTTGTTCCACAACCAGATCCCTTCAAATCATCCTTTGTTTCCATTACATTACTGATGCTCTTCCTAGCCAGGAAAGGCAGTTCCTCGGGTAGTTTAACCTCTTAGGAGCATGGACTTCCTTAGAGTGGTGTTTGGTAGGAGTGGATCAGCAGAAACTGGGAGAGAAGTGTGTGAGAAGTCCTGTTAGCTAGTGGTGACTCAAAAAACAGGCAGATCTCAAAATCAAGGAGTACTTTCTGCAGCTGCACTATCTGGTTGCCCCAAAGGCCAATAACTGCAGCCCAGCTCCCTCCCAGTGCATGACTTACGAAATAAAAAGGTTTTAGCATGTGAGATGGTAAGAAAAGTTGAAATTCAAGGGTGCCATTGAACTCACTACCCTGATCATCCATTGAATGTGGACTTGAGTGCAGCTTGGCACATCAAGCCTTTGCAATGAGAGTCCGCCCAGCATTCAAGATTCAAGGAGGTTTTCTTGCCAGCTTCCTGTAGCTCTTTAATGGCCTTGCTTAGCTTTTGGTTTTTCGGAGACAGGCATAAGACAAGCTATCCATAAACTGCAGGTGAATGCAAGGGGTCAAATCTTTTATCCCTTCCCTAAACACACCATTGATTCTAGTGGAAGTTAGATCCAATCAGAGGTTGACAAATCTGTATCCCTTGCTTATGTGAGTAACTGGTTTCAGTGATGTTCACATATAAAATAAAAAAAAGTGACGAATTTGTCCTCACTCAGTTGCACAATTTTCAGCCACTCACTGGTCACGCTGTGCGAAAAAGGCAGTAATGAGATATTGAATCAGATTTAGAGTTTCCAATTTCACTAAATATTTCAGAACATTCTCCTAGTCATTGCTTTTAACTCTCTCTCTCAGATGTCTGCGCTATGGAGGTCAAGTTTAAAATCAGTGCGTGTTCTGTTTGAGTAATATTTTAGTGTTCCACAGAAGAGCTATGCATACTAAGCAGCTGTATTAAATAATGTAGGGCTTTGAAAACGGCATCTTCAAAAAGAAAGATTTTTTTCATCTGCTGTCACCTCAAACTATTTCCCCGCTTAGGAAACCCGACAGTGCCAGAGCTGCACTCCTGCCACTGAGCTCACTAAAGGCAGCAGGACTCCGTGCAGGGATGTCTCTGCATGAGCTAGATCTCCAGGGCAAGGCCTTACAGAGTGCTCACTATTCGATACAGTACTTTGGAGAGAAATGTTTCTTGTCATAGATCTCAATCAAAGCCAAACGAAGTAACAGAGGCAGATTTGGTCCAGGAATACTTCTCTGCAGATTGTTTACTTCTCAATGACCAAAACCACAACATAGATGCCTTTTCTTAATTGCTGCTCACATTTCAGACAAGGTGGGAAGGCTGTCAAAGGCACTCGCTTCTATTCGCTCCAGGGAGTCACTCTGAGAGATTTCACTACAAGGAAAACAGCAGACACAAAGCAACACATTACCAGAAAAGACCCCAGGAATCAGCTTTCCATGTTGTATTTCCTCCTTTTATGCACATTTGTTCAACCCCTCCTATCAGTCTTGTCCGTGATCACCTCAGATATCCTGGCAGGCTGTGCCAGTGGGGTTTGAGAGAGGACCAGCCTTTTTCTCTCTTGGCAAAAGGGAAAGCCCACCCCACCCTTAGGAACGTATGCTGCAACAGCCAATGTCCATTTCTGTCGCTGTGGGACAGGCAAGGACACACACGGACACACTTTTTCGTGAGAAGGCTAAAAACTATTTATTAAAACATCTGACTCCAAATTTATAGTATTTCCACACAGACCAGGGATTGGAGGAGAAGTTGGACACTTCTCCCATCCCATTGGTCAAGACAACTGCCCATCAGTTGTATTTTTACACCCAGAGAAGGTATGTAAACAATCTCATCTTAACATAAACATGTTCTAATTATAACACCCATGTGTGAGAAAAAACCTAAAAACTATGAAAAACATTAAGTCAAAGAGTACATTAAAAAAACTTAAAAAATCAGGGCAACACATTTCCTTAGTTGACTGAAGGTTAGCAAGAGACTGAGGGCCAGAACTAATGTAAACAGAGGGAGCCCAAGCCTTGTGAGCCTTTTCCTCTCTCCCATCGTTGGTTCTGCTCAGTGAATTTATTTGCAGGGTGAGGACATGGATAATGTTCATGGTGCTTCATATGTTATTGTCAAGTCAGAACTATGGTCCTCTAATCCACAGATGTAGAAATAGACAGATATAGATTCAGCACGCTTTATGAACAACTTTTGGATTTAAATGCCATTTTCATTACATGCATGCAAACTGAGAGGAAGTGGCTCTTTTCATCATGGCACAGACCAACATGGCCCTCTCAGATTGTGATGTACAGATGCTCCTATTCCACATGTGTACTCAACATGATATATCAATACTGACATAGAAAAACAAAATCCACTTTTTAGATGCTTCTTAAATGCTTGTTAGATTAAGTTCTAAGAGGCTATGCAAAAATGAGTCCTGAAAGTAAATAGTATATATTGATGCATATAAGGGAAAGATCTTCAAAATTTCTCGGCAGAATTTACTAGAAAGGTACACAAAATAAACTTAAGATTATACACTCTCAAGAAAAAATACTTTCTAACCAACTGGAATATGACTACACTGTCAGAGTCAGTATTACAGTCTTGAGAGTTAGCTTAATTCAATTACGAGAAGACAACTCTATTGGTGATACAAAATCCCTTAGACTAGAATGAATTCTTTATTTTCTTTGTAGTGGCAAAGGGGAATGCACACTACAAATCACACAGTTAATGTGTATGTGTGTCTTAAAGAATTATCAAAGATTTTTTTCATCATCGTAATTCAGTGAGAATGTTATTTTTGGTATTGCGCTGGTTACTTATAAAGGAAAGATGAATGTAGAATAAGTGGCCTGCTGGGCACCTGATCCTAAGAGATTCACAGGCTGGAAGGGATCAATGCCTGCTCACAGAATGGTTTTGACATCTTAAGCATGGTTCTTCCATGGAATCCCCCCAGTCAGCCACAGTTTTTTCATTTACATATGTTGGAATGACTTCTGTCATGAGAATAATTTATCATCTTTCAGAGAGTGATGTGTTGCCAAATAGCTGACTCAGAGATTTATAATTATAAAATAGGCTTTTTTCAAAGTAGCACTAAATCTCAACAAAATGATGAAATGTTCTACAAACTCACTTCAGAAAAATACATTGATTCCTACACAGTTAATGTGGGGAGGCTCATTACAAGCACACAAAAAGATCAATTAAATTCTTGTTATGGAAGGGATGATGTCCAAGAACAAACCATTCTTTATGGAGAATATGATGTGTGTACATTTTGAGATAGTGTAGCCTCAAGTCATACAGGTAGGAAAAATTTTGAAAACTTAAGTTGGTCTCCAGTGTGAAAATGACTAAATTCTCATTAAACATTCAGATGCAAGTGAATGCAAGAATACAGAACCACTGGATTCTGCTTTAATACTGTATTGCAGTTTGATATGTGCAGCAGGGAAGTACAAAAAGTGCATCTTGAAAAGAAAGCAACATCTTCTGTGCTGCTGCTTAGGTTCTGGGGGAGGTCATTCTCCTGCTCTTCACTGCACTGCTGTGTCATCAACTTTGTCCTTTAGAGGCCACTTGATGCAGACAAAATAAAAAAAAAAATAAATAATGGAGACTCAAACACGCCATTTCAGCTGGAATGACAGCAGAAATGAGGGCAAGAGGGGTGAGAAGAGCCTTATGGTCTGAATCCTGGATGGAAAATGGGTACAATGCTGAGGGTCAAGAAGCAGCACAGACCCAGCATGCAAAATTACAGCACTTGCAAACTGAAAGATCAAAGAAAGGGCTCAGTCCTACTGATTCCCTGCCAGGCTTCTCTCTCACTGCAAAAAGCTGAAGAAATGTCTTATTTGGGTCTTCTACAAATGTACAATCACAGAGTGCCATGGCTGTCATTGCAGAGGTAATGCAGATGATAGAACTATATCTCCTCTGCTCATCAAATGCTCCTCTCATTAGTTACTGTGCTGTATCCACTTCTCTCTGACATGATTAATATTTCATTATTTGATCTTTAAACAGCTGTTAAGAATCACACATTTTCAAAAGATCTTTTGTATACTGTTTACATGAAAAGGAATGCTGCGTTTATCCTTCCCCTGTGGATTTTTTTCATCAATAGAGTGTATTAGCCACACATTTTTACATCGTTATAAAAGGATGATTTTTCTAAGAAATTAGGGAAAATATTGACAACTTACATGATGAAGGTATCTTGAAGTCCTTCAAATGCATGTGATGGGATTATTTTTACAGGGAGATGAGTAAATGATCTGAAAAAAAAAGAAGAGAGGGAGGAAGGGGTTGTAAGGCATGGGTTTTCCTTGTTTATAATTGTACCATTATGGTAGGGAGAAAACCAATAAAGCATAATGCCACCTTATTTTCCCCACAGTTCACTGTACCTCTGGGGCCTAATCCACTTGTTATTGATCTCAGTTAAGGGGAATTCAAAAGATATTGGGTCAGTTCCTCAACAGCATAAATTTGAGAATAATCACCATCAAATCAATAATAATCATAACCTATTAAGTAAATTTATAGCCTGATCAAGGTAGGCTGCTACATTCACAGTTAAAGGAAGCTACAGGCTATTTAAAGTTAAATCCTCAGAAGAAGTGGTTTTCATATAAAGCTTTCTCTATTAAAACAGTATCTTTGTGTTCTCTGCATCATGTTCTCCTCCCAGCAATATCCCTGTTATGTTGCAGTGTGGCATCATGGATGTGGCTGTGCACAAAATGTAGAAGAACTTCAAACTAGGCTGGTATAATGGAATTCTTTTCAAATGAATTGCATCACTGTGGTTAGTTGATTCAAAGTGAGTGTGGATTTTAATTTTTTGGTTTCTCTGATTGGGAAATTACCAATGATGTGGGAAACAGAGCCACATTTTACCATTCTCCACAAGTGAACCACAGTACTTTTACCACCCAATTTATCTATCCATGACCACACTCTCCCTTATATAGGCCATAGGAAAATATTTAACATATTTCAAAATGTTATCTCTGTAAAAACAGATAATTGCTTCATTTTGCTTTAGAATGACAAATATCTAGTCAGAGGCGTTTGTTTCCCATCCTTAAACTCACTCCCTCAAGGCTTTTTGACTGAAATGTTTCTGTGCTGTTCACATAGCCTGCTTTTTTTTCATTGTTATCATAAACCTTTATATGCAGAAATGTGCTTATTATTTTCAATATTTATGTTAAATGTTCATCAAGTTTTATATATATAAATGTATATATATATATATATATATATAAATATTTATATATTTAAAAATATGTCATACCTACACATTATAAAGGCAGGCTGTCATACATACTGTGTTTAGGGGTTAAAAATCTGGATGTACCAAGGAGCCTGGAAGTTACTTCCTAGCTATGTTCCAAAAAAATCTGTATGATTTGGGGCAAATAATTTGTTCCCTTGGACCTTGTCTCCCTGTCAGTAAACTGGGAATAACAATGCTTCCCTACCTGACAAGGGTGATATAAGAATATATATGTTTGTCATGCCATTGTGATTGGGTCATACCCGTCTCTAGATTGATGCTGGCATGTTTTGCTGTGTGTGAGGTTTGGTTAAATCAGAAATGAAACTAAGTCATGCAGCTTGAAGAATGTATTTTTTTCCCTGAGGGGTAGAGACAGGTAGAAGTAATCTGCTGTAGGTTTTAACACTGAGCCAAAAGGAAAAGAGCTTCAGGAAGAAGCAAAAAGTAGAAGCTGAGAGATTCCCACTCTATAACCCTATAACTGCATCATCAGCCCAGGCTGCTTGGAAAACAAAGCAAACCTTTTGTGAAACCGCTTGCAAAACCAAAGGAAATGGAAATGTGGCCGAAGGTACATTCTTGGCTTTCAATTACATCAAGCCATGAGCCTGTTACCTCCCTGTGACATGCTGGTGGGTGAGCAAAATGCTGGTTGTAATGGTAATGTGATGGCTTGGAATGATGTGATGATCTTCAAGGTCCTTTTCAACACAAACCATTCTATGATTCTATGAATATTTACTGAACAGCTCCTCAGCCTGTCTCTGTAGCAGAGGTGCTCCAGCCCACTGAGCATTTTTGTGGCCTCCTCTGGACTCACTCCAGCGGGTCCCCATCCTTCTAATACTGGAAGCCCTTGAGCTGGATGCAGCTCTGCAGGTGTGTCCTCACAAGAAAGGAGTGGAAGGGCAGAATCCCCTCCCTCACCCTGCTGCCCATGCTGCTTTGG